>JAFBJT010109437.1:14620-60863 GCA_016785325.1 Chascanopsetta lugubris
GGGGGGGGGGGGGGGGGGGGGGGGGGGGGGGGGGGGGGGGGGGGGGGGGGGGGGGGGGGGGGGGGGGGGGGGGGGGGGGGGGGGGGTTGTTTGTGCATGTGCGATAGACAGATAAGGAGCGAGAGCAGCAGTTTCAGGAGAGAGTCCAGTCAAGTGTCGCTCAGCCGGAGGCTGCATGTACAGGGCAGCTCTTATCAGATGGGGGCAGTTGCAGAGTCAGACAGGGGAGGGAAGGGGCACACGCACGTGCACGCACACAACCCTATGCTCGGCCAAGTATCCCATGAGGCATCTGGCCCACTCCTGCTCACTGCTGCGGGCTTGTGTCCGCACATCACCACAGCTCCGACCGAGGGGCAGGAAGCGAGGAGGATCCTCACACACCGCAGGGCTGCATAAAAGTCCGCACGCAGAGGACAGACGTGCACAGGTGCCGCCAGAGAGAGGGGGAGAGAGAGAGAGAGAGAGAGAGAGAGAGAGAGAGAGAGAGAGAGAGAGAGAGAGAGAGAGAGAGAGAGAGAGAGAGAGAGAGAGAGAGAGGGAGAGAGAGGGGGGAGAGAGAGAGAGAGCCACAACAGAGTGAGAGGGAAGGATACAGAGAGAGAGAGAGAGAGAGTCACAACAGAGAGAGAGAGGGAGGGATACAGAGAGAGAGAGAGCCACAACAGAGTGAGAGGGAAGGATACAGAGAGAGAGAGAGAGAGAGAGAGCCACAACACAGAGAGAGAGGGAGGGATATATATATAGAGAGAGAGGGGAGAGAGACACATAGAGAGACTGCCACAACAGAGAGAGAGAGGGAGGGATAGAGAGAGAGAGAGAGAGAGAGAGAGAGAGAGAGAGAGAGAGAGAGAGAGGAAAGGGGGAGGTGTAGGAGGAGACTTGACTCTCTTCAGAGGGGAATAGAAGCCGGAGAGCAATCCTCAAACAGCTGTCCGGCAGACGTCCCAGTTGACGGGAGTGCAGCCCCGAGGCAGAGGCAGGAGGCAGGGCAGTGTCAACAAGCCACAGGAGCAGCACTGAGGCAACACACACACACACACACACACACACACACACACACACACACACACATGCTCATACATCAACCTGAGACCGTGGAGCACCGGTGGTACCTGAGGATCAACATCTCCACGTCGGAACAGCTGAGGTGAGTGGGAGTGGATTGTGTGGCCATGGCCGATGCGTTGCTTTGACATCAGCCTGTTCGTGCGCGTGCAGCGGAGCGGCTTGGTGACGTGCGTGGACGCGTGCGCGGCAGAGGAGGCGTCCGTCCACCTCTCGGACGTGAACCACGGCAACACGATCTCCTCCACACTCCCGACGGGACATTTTTAGTCCGGCTGCTCACACAGGGCACGCTCCTCTGAAATGCAGGGTCGGCGTTGCCTCTAGTATCGCTGCAGATTTAAAGGCGCAGTGTGTAAGATTTAGGTCTTTTTTTTTTTTTTTTGTCACCTCTAAAAAATGTTACAAATAATTTACATACTGACATTTTCATTCATTTATGATCAAGTAAATGTTATTTACCCCCCCCCCCCCATTGCCCTTAAATAGGGCCCCATTGCCCTTAAATGAGCCCATTTATGTGAATTTACATGCGGGGGATCCTCTCTGTGTAGGCTGCCATGTTTTGACAGTAGTAAAAGTGGATGTACTGAACAGTTTTTCTGGGGTTCAAATGACGACCGAAGTCTACCACAGGTTCTCCTGCAGGCTCGGAAGGGTGAGGTGATGGATGCAACACGCAGCTCCACCTCTAGAGGTCACCAAATCGCACACACCGCACCTTTAAAAGGAGCGGTTTCGGAGAGTAAAGGAAGGTTGATTTTGAGTCGACATTCACTTCACGTTTCATGTGCTTTGATTTCGGCTTCGTCGCTGCCAAGGCTAACGCTGGCAAGTGCCATCCATGCTTGTGGGTGGCACAGGAGGGCGCCAGGTCAAGGGACAGAGTAAATACTGCTACACCCTGCAATTCACCCGGGGCCCCGCACCACCACCACCACCAGGCCCCTGAGTGTAAGGGCCTTTGCCTATAATTTAGGTTTATGTTTTTGGGTTTATTTTTTTATGCAAGAGAGAAAAGCTCCGTCTATTCTTTAACGTTGCCATTATGCTCAGTGTGGTCTGTGCTTTTTATCACGGCCTCAAAAGAGGGGGGGTCTCTCTGCTATTCAAAGAGGGGACGGAGGTTCAAGCCACGCTCACACGTCTGCGTGTGAGCGTGTTGGAAACTCCAGTCGACTCGCTCGCCAGACGCGGTCGGCTCCCGATGATGTTACTCTGCGGACGAGGGAGCCGCGTCTCAGCAGCACTGATGTGAAATGTCAGCGCAGCGATCCCATCACGGGAGGAGGGAGATTTAGGAGACGCTTCTATTTTAAAGAACGGTGAAGTCATGTTTTGGACAGCTGCTGCTGCTGCTGCTGCCGCTGCTGCTGCCGTCGCTGTTCAGTCGTCGAAGTTGTTGGAGCTCCCCTTGTGGCATCATCAAACATCACGTGTTTGTTTAAACGGCACCGGCGCCGCTAAGAATACTCTGACCCACTTCTACCACACGTGACTTTTAGGGTGTCCATAAATACCCCGGAGAAATCACGAGCCATCCGCTTAATTGCCAGATACCACATTTATCTGCCCCCCCCCCCCCCCACCCCCCCCCCCCCCCCCCCACACACACACACACACACACACACTCGAACTCTCATCACTGGCCCGTTTGTTAATGACCGACCCTTCCAAGTGCGAGCAGCTGAGGCGCAGCTCCGTTTTAAAGAGGCTGGAGCGGCTCCAGTTTGCCTCGTGCCCAGACTGATAGCTGTCGCTGACCCACTGACACAGTGACTCTGTTGGGCTGCTCCAGAACCCGGCCGGGAGTTGGCTCGTCGAGCGGCATCATCGCGTCCCCCTGCTTGCCCCAGATGTGTAAATGAAACCCTCGGCGGCCGTCTGCAGCGGTGGCGCCAGGCAGGCTCAGACCAATCAACACGTGCCATGGCACCTCTTTTTGGCCTGGTTCCAAACAGGAGGAGTGTAAATCCGGTTTGGAGAACACACCTGCCCCGCGACTGAGACCCGAGTGCATTCAGTGGGTTAGCAGGCCACACCAGGCTCCGTCCTGGGCCATAAGAGCAGCTGTAATCGATTCATTTCCTGTTTGGGCCAAAACAAGCTGAGCTCACATTAGTCAGGCTCCGGGGATTCTTCGCGTACGCTCAAATCAATGCTAACTCACTCGATCCCCTCATTAAATCAATCATCTTCCTGGTTTTGGAGTGAATCCCTGAGAGGCAGACACAAGGACATAGTTTAGTAGGTGGCCTGTGGAATTCCAGCCATGTTTGCAGGAGAGTCCAGACGGAGCGGCGGCAGCGAGACGGCCGCTGTGAAGGTCAGAGCTGGAGGCTCTGGCCCTGCACCAGCTGACTTCTCCTGGGCCACGAGTGCTGACCTTGGGCTGATCCGAGCAAAGGAAGGAGTTCAAAGCGCTCGTCCGCTCCGTCCGTGCAATGTGCCAATACTATCGTCCATTCATAACGCATGGCCCGTGTGCTCTCCGCTCACCGAGGACCAGACACATGCTGTCGTGTCACCAGGGCAGACCACTAATCGACGATAGGAAGTATTTGTGCAGCAAGCAACGACCTTCACTCTTTGGAACAGGGAACCAAAAGTGAGCCACAGATGTGGACGTGTGCACTTGAAGCCCCAGGGAAGCAGCTCTTGGCTGCGGAGGCGCGTCGGTCCCATTCTCTGTCCGATTCCCATTTCCCTCCGCGGTGAGCGTCACCTGACGGGAGGCAGGAAGGAAGGCAGGAAGGCAGGAAGGAAGAGAAAGGCAGGGGCAAACAAAAGGAGGGAAACGTCTCCCCCTCCCTTCATCAAACACTGCAGCAGTTCCCTCCCCTCCTCTTCTCCTCATCACCGCGAGCAAACAAACTCGCTCTGCTCCACACACACATTCAAGCACCTCTCAAAAACATCCACACTCACGCCGGCACTCAAGCACCTTCCACCAGCGCCGCTGCTATTCGACACACTCGCACACGTTCTGCATCATTCCTATATATAGACGCGTGCCATGTGTTTCCTGGACCGCAGCTTTATTTATTTGCCTCTTCTTGCATCCTTTGGCTCCTCATTCTTTTTCAGGGGACAGTGATTCTTAACTGGGGTGGGGGGGGGGGGGGGGGGGGGCGTGCCCCAGGGAGTCAGGACCCAAAAGTAGGTCGAGGACTCATTTTCAGGGGGTCGCGGACCTTTGACTGGAAAAACAGTGGCTGCCATGCTTTTATTTTGAAGGGGATATTTCACGCGTCGGAGTGTCATCCCTTCACGCTCCCTAACAGTAGGTGGCGATCGAGCCCTGTAACGCTCACACACACCTGCAAGTTCACGGAGAGAAGAAAACCAGCAACGTTTGTTTACATGCTAACTGATCAAGTGCAACACTGGCTATATCAAATATGGATTGTCTGATATTGATCATTAAGGGCTGATGCTGGGCCCCGAAGCCAGAGCAGTTGAGAGCCTCTGCTATAAGTAGTCGCGGCTAAAGGGAGGATGCTGTTGCTGTGACGTTTGTGTGGTAGTTTGGATTCAAATATGGACCAAGTGTCTGAGTCCGTGGCTCCACAGTCCACTTAAAGTGTCTGTGATAAGTCTCATGTCTCTGTGAGGCCGGGACGCAACAGGAATGTGGATGTTTTCTTAATGAAACCTTTTTATTTCTCAAAGTTTGGAGGTGGACTTGACCGCCCAGGCACTTGTGTGCACTTTGTCAGACGGTGGCCGCTGACAAACCTCTCATAAGTAAATATGTCTATAAATGGGCAGGCTCTCTCCTCACTGGAGCTCTCTCCCACCCCCCATCACGCACACACACACACACACACACACACACACACGATACACACACTGTCAACTCCCTTTCCTCTGCTGCATGTTTTTCCCCACTCTCCTCGGTTGCTATGTCATTTACAACAGTCAACCCAACCGACTCTCCTCTTTTTACATTCCCAATGAGTGTGGCTGCCACATTCTCGGATCGGCTTGTAATGGAAACGCTGGGAGGAGGCAATCAGGCACCTTTTATTTCACCAAAGCCCCCCTTGATGATGTTTACCCACCATGATGTTGAGTGCACCCTGGAAACTGCGAGCTTGCCCACCACATTCACCATCTGCAACGCCATCTTTCCTCAGATCCACTTGCTCTGTAACCCTTTTGCTCCTTCTGCTGCCCCCCTAAACCCTCCAAACCCTCCCCCTCTTCTGCCCCCTCTCACTATCTCTGTGCGTGTCTGAGCAGTAGCCCACTCTTGAAACAAGCTGCCGGGCTCTGATCCTACTACATTCCCCCCCCCCCCTTTGCTTCTCCCCTCCCCATCTGCCCCCCCCCTTTGCTTCTCCTCTCCCAATCTGCGCTCCAGCTGTTACACATTAGCACATCCAGAGCTGCAGAGGCCAAAGAGGCTCATGTTTGGAAATGTGAACAGAGCAGCAAAACAGAGCCTCTGTCCTCCTCTGCTCTGGCTTCTAGGTTCAAGAGAAGGATGAGAATGTTATTTGTCTTTGCAGGATCCAACGTTCATGTCTGGAATTTGTGTTGGTGACAAAGTTTATCTTTTCAGGGCAGGAGGTTTGACATCAGTAGCCGAGGGTCCGTGTTTCAGGAGAAATGCTGACATCTGTCTCATTTGTCTCTGATTCCAGGAAAGTGCCCGTCTGACCTTCTTCTTCATCTCCTGACATCATCACTCCCGCCTACATCCCCCGTTTCCCGATCGATGCTGCAACTGCTGAAATTATTTTTGGAGCCCTGTCCGACCGGCCGCCGCTGAGAATGTAACCGGAGCCCCGCCTCTGGGGAACTGTAACGTCCAGAACCTGAAGAGCACTTCCGACTTTGCTATCCCGCACAGCTGAGCTCTTTTCTACAGTTACAGCCATGCCAGCAAAAGCACCCATATACCTGAAACCCACCAACAGCAAGAAGGGGAAGAAATGTCGCCTCAGAGACATGTTGTCCCCAGATATGATCAGTCCACCACTCGGGGACTTCCGTCACACGATTCACATCGGCAGGGGTGGCGAGAGAGACGCCTTTGGGGACATGTCTTTCCTCCAGGGAAACTTTGAGCTCCTACCAGGTAAGGGAGATGTCCTCCCTCAGTATAGCATCCAAAATGAGTTTCTGCGAGCAAATAGTACCGGGGATGCTTCCTTTGCCGAGACTCCCTCTCCAGTACTCAAGAACGCCATCTCTCTTCCGACCATTGGCGGCTGTCAGGCCCTCACCCTTCCCATGATCTCCTCCGCTGTCTTCTCTCTGCCACCAGAGCCACTGGAGGACATTCTGGGGCCTACCGGCACCATGAAAGCTGATAGTGCCGAGGAGGTAGAGATGTTGCACATGGGGGCTTTGTTGCGCTCCATGGATGTCTTTGGCAGCGAGCCGTCATCTCCCTCTGCAGATGTTCAGTCGAAGCCCGACGTCCTCTTGGATCTGTTGGAAAACACGGACACGTCTAAAGCACTGGCCAAAGCCAACAAAATAAACAAGGGTGAGAGCAGGTTTGAGAAGCCGTCATCTTATTACATCAACGGTCACAGCAACAGCATCTACAAAGGCAACGGAAGCCTAAACAGCAACGCAAGCAGCGACAGCTTTGACAGCTTCAACGGTAAAGGTGACTTCCAGGGCAAGACCTGCAACAGTTATGGACACTTTGACAATGACATTTCTCTGGGCTTCAACCAGGAGCTGTCAAAGTGCGACAGAGAGTGGGTGGACAGAGACAGTGGCGTGGAGGAAGGCCGCATCTGTGATTATGATTTTGAGTTTTCCAAGGAAAAGAGCACGTCACAGGATTCCCTCAACCAGATCACAGGGTCATTCCTCTCCCTGGAACTTGATCTGGGCCCATCCATCCTGGATGATGTGCTCAACATAATGGATAAACCCGCAGCGAAGAGCAGGCCTTGAGCTGTGGTGAGGCCCTGAGAGGAGAAAGGGAATTTTTAAACTATAGCCATGACGAAAGAGAGAGCGAGAGAGAGGGACTCGTGATGCAATTGAAAATGGAGTCCGGATGTATCATTGCGATGAAATGGAGCGACGATAGACAGAGCTGCTTATGTTTGTATTGTCACAACACACAACTATTCTAGCTTCTATGGAGTGTCAACCGTTCTTTTTTTGTTTACCATGTCCGCCGCATGTTTAGAATGCATGTGATAGTGAGTCACAGCTAAAACACAGCATTGTGCCTTTGGTTTGAGCTGACTGTAAAAAATGCTACATGTTTGATTTGTTCACCATTTAACTTTGAGTTCCTGTGCTTTCTTACGCTCTCGGGCTCTACCAACACTCGGCATTTTGTGCATTTTGATGTGTTTAACAAAGCACTATCTTGTTTGTCACGTAGTTCATTTGCCACATGACTATTTCTGACAACAAAACACTATGCATATTTGTGTTTTTTTAACTGTAACACAAATAAATTCATTTTGAGCGAAGCCGGCCAATTTATTGAATGGTCCATCATTTTCGGAAAGGTCGAGGCATGAGACCGGAGAAGTAAATAAGTGAAAGAGAGATTGACAGAACGAAGGACAGAATAGATTTCTTTTCTCGCCTCGGACATTCCTCGCATTCTGCGACCCTGCCCTGCAGTGGGAGCACTGGTGGGTCTTCATCTGCCCAACCAGGAGCTTGCTCCATTTGTTTGCGTGTGGACACGACAGGCAGAGGAGGGGTCTTTGAAATTCCCTGCATTCCAGCCAGGGAGCACAAGTGTCCAGGACCAGACATAAATCAGCTGTTCGGAGAGGGGAGGGAGGGCTTTGCTCTTGAAGCCACACTATCCATCAGCTATATGTGTGTGTGGAGAGATGAGGCCGTAAAACACATGCTCACACACCGCAGGCAAACTTTGGTCAGTGGTGAGCGATAGATGAGGCTTCGACTACAGTCTATTGACAGTAAAGACATGTTGACCCAGCAGTGTTAAAGAAACAGCCTGGATGAGCAGGGCACCAGTCATCATCCATAGGAGCTACATGTCGCCTCTTGAACTCAGTCACCCCTCAGCTGTGGCCTCCCCAGCGCTGCTGCTAAGTCCCTACGGGCCCTTCAGTGTGTACATGAGGGGTATGTCAGTACAGGATCCTATATGGAGGCTTCCCCCAATTCCACGTGCCAATTTGTCAGAGCTTTGCAGAGAAACCCAAGATAGCTTTTTAATTGCGTATGCGACCTATTATCCGGGTTCGGTTCCACTTCTGTCACTGAGTGGAACCGATGCGGCAAACCTCTCCGAATCCCTCAGAATATCCGTAAACAACCGCGACCGACTCGACCGTGGCGTCTGAAGATGCCGTAAAACCAGATGTTCGAGGAGACGTGAACATTTCCCCGCGCAAGAAAACCCATGTCATGGCGGATGCCTCGGCCGATTGGAAAATCCCAGAGTTAGCGCTCAAGAGTTTGCAAACACTGAGCCGAAGCATGTAACCTCCATGCGTGAGTAATGAAAACCTGCAGGTCGGGTAATTACTATGCTTGCACCTGCAATGGTACATCGCTGAGTCAATGACAGACCTTCGTTTTTGCAGGCGTGGACCCCAAGAAAACTTCTTTTAGTTTACAAAAGAACTTTTGACCAGAGAGCTGCAGTCGGTTGTGTAACAGAGGGATGTCTGTCCAGATGCCAATGTTCTCCGACACAAACTACCAAGAAATACCAATGTCTCCAAGTCCAAAACAAGTATTGGACACAAGTTACACCCTGTTCTGTTATTCACCACTCTCCAGTGCTCCATCTGTTGTGTCTTCACCCCCAGTGTAGAGAAATCTCTCAGAGCAGGGCTCAAAGTAGGATTTCTGGAGTTCTGTGAAGGCCAGACAACAAATCATTGTATTGCACAACCTGACAATAGTGTTGGTGGCTACCGGCAGACAGACAGTCAGTCTGGTCCTGTTCCTGGCTTCAGTCCTCGGAGAAGAGCCTGAGGGTCAGAGAGGAACCTGCCAGAGACAGACAGGTAGAAATAGACCTGCTGGTGTTTCTCATCTCCTCTGGGCCAAGATGGAAGTTTGACCTTAAGAGACTGTATTTCTGATCTTCCATGTCAACACCACAGAGATGCAGCAACACAATCAGACTTCTCACTGCGACACCCACAGACTCACAGGGAACAATCCTGGTCTTGTCTTTCTGGCAGCACAGCGTAGCACAGCTTGGTTTGCAGTTTGCATCAGTCTCTCTTCAGATAAGTTGAATGATGTTTTTTTTTTAACCTCTCGTTAAAACTTGTTTTAAACATTTTTGAAGGTGGTCAAACTGGTTGAACTGAAAAACCGGATAGAAACTGTCAGACTTGTGGCGTTAGCTGCGAGGGAGGTGACCCAGGTGTCACCACCGCCACGCTGCCTTGTAATTTAGCAGCTCGAAGCTCTGTCAACAAGAAAACAGAAAAAGGCACAATTCTGACTCTTTAACGTTCAGCCCCTCAAACATGTTTTCTTGTTCTGATTTGCGCTAGCTTCATTTTTCTTCTAAACATACATTTTCACCGAGGGCCACGTCAGCATTATGGTTGCTCTCAAGCGGCCGGTTTTAATTGTGTGATTAAATGTGATTACTACTTAACATATTGTAAAATAACCTCATATTTGATTATTGTTTATGACTTTTAATCTATTTTAGATATATAGATATCTCTTAAATATTTAGGTACGTCATCATTGTCCCAACACCCATTTAAAGGTATACTGTGCAGGATGTGTTGGTTGGTAAAAACATAAGTCAATGTTGGCTCCTGCTCCCTTGCCCAACAACATTGTGTTGCATTGCAAGCTAGGCTATTGTAGGTACATTGCTTTAGCTAGCTAATGAGGCTAACCAACAACGCTTAAATGACCTGCGTGCAATATCATTCAAGGTACAGTGAGTGGGATGACCTCTCCTTTCATCCTTTCATGTTGGGCAATATTTGAAAGCTGTAAGTTGTCATTAAAGCTCAAAGGCCATTTAGTTTTTCCATCCTGGGTTACTACACAAACATGGCAACTCTCATAGAGAGAGGCTCATTCTAAGGTATCGTTAATTCATAGGTTCATATATGTTAAGGCATCTCATATAATTTGGAACATATATACTACATAATGGGTCTTTAATAGCTTATTCTCTAGGGATACAACAACGTGTCTGCAATTACACTAAACTAAGTAATTGTGGGACTCCCAGAAGTCTCTTATATCCGTCATATACCTGACATGGGCTTTAGACGTCAACCATTATTGTCTACGTTTGAATTTGAGGAAACCCAGTATGAAATACACACCATGAAGACAAACAGGCACTCGGAGAGTAACCGCTCTGAACGTTTGCCCCGACATTACAAGGTAAATCCTTCAGGAACATTTCATGAAAGTCCCTCCAGCTCATCGGTGATCCGCTGGATTCCGCTCCCCAGTTTCCTGGGCTAAGGTGAAGCTGTCAGTTCACAGATAAATAAGCATTGGCCTGGAGGCGAGCGCTGCCAAAGAAAGCACGGCTCAGACCCAGTGAATGTCTCCGCCCTACCTCCACAACAGAGCCGCATTATGTGCACGCTGTCCCTCACGTGGAGGTTTCGGTGAAGGAGACCCCTCATACCGCCAGACCTGAGCCGTGTCCGACGGATAAGAGGGGAAACTTTAATCAAATGTTTCCCCCCTGATTGTCGACCCTAAATGGAGGGAGCAGAGAGCTGCAGGATAAAGCTCCTCTTGTTTTCTACCTGCGGTGAATGTTCTGCTGCGCTCAATGAGCCTCGAATCAGACACAGTAGTTTCCATGCAGGAGGAAATATCTGAGGTATGAGCGCAGCTTTTCTCCCAAATGTTATTGTTAAATATTTCTCTTGCTTGCCGGAGTGATATCTTGATACACACTGTGTGTGCTCCAGAACTGGATGCCATGACTATGATAATTGGGGTCTTGCTAGTAGAAGTTATTTGGGAACATTTACTTTGGGATGGCGAGCGCCGAGCTTGGACTCAAGTGTTCCACAAATCTGTTGATTTAGCACTTCGGAGCTGCAGCTCCCTTTCAAAAGACAACAACAGAGAGAGCTTATTGTCAGGGGGGAGCGAAATGAGCTCGAGCCCAGTTTGATGCAGTGCAGATATGAGGGGGCGCGCGCACGCAGCCAACGGATACCTCAGGTCCGCTGCGGTGTTGACTGTTGTTTGGCTGATGGTTACCATGGCGAGCTGAAGTTTGCATCTTCAGGCACGTGAGGGCCGAGCCGAAAGGAGGGCAGAGAGAGGATGGGAGCTAAATAGAGCGCCGTCACCTTGCAGGCACCAGAGCAGTACTGTGACGGAACACAGGCACAGTTCATTGTCAGTCTGAGTAAAGTGGAACAAAACAAAGGACACACTGTGTTTAATCATGTACTTATCTCTAATGTGCATCATCATTTTGAGGTTATACGTGCTCAGTGGTTAATGTGGTTTTAAAAGTGAACCACATTATGAGGCCCTGATCAAATGTCATTTGAAAGTGCAGCGTGTAAGGTTTCGGTCACTTTTGTCACTTCTATTAGTAGAAAGAAAGATCACAACATAATTACATTTCTATAACCATCTAAATGTATTTTTGTACCCATTCCCTTAAATGAGCCCATAAAAGTATATTTACTTGCGGAGTGGGTCCTCTCTATGGAGGCCGCCATGTGTTTACAGAGGCCCAGAGTGGACATACTAAATCTTATATCTTTTGAGTTTTAATGCCTACTGACGTCTACCATAGGATCTCCTACATGCTCGAAAGAATAAGGATGAGGTGATGGATAACATGCAACATCACCACTAGATGTCACCAAATCGTACACACTGCACCTTTGAATATGTCATTAGCAGCCATACCAAAGCCCAGTGTCTAAGATTTGGCTGAAATCATTTCTATTTTAATACAAATCAAATATTAAATAAGTATTCTGTTTGTTTTTATGAGTGCATAATCACCCAAATGTACAAATTTTTCTCATCATTACCTCAAAATCGTTTCGTAAAAATGTTCTAAAAATTCTAATTCTACCAATAGAAGTGACACAGATTGTCCAAAATGGTACACACTGCACCTTTGAATGTGCTTTTCTCACAACTTTTACTTTGCATTAATAGTCGACAAGAAATCATTTCTCTTTACAATCTCATTAAGATATTATTTATGATACCGATTGCTGCTATGATGCATTGCCAGTTGACACAGCACAGTGAATATTCCCAGATAGGCCTGAGGTACTGTACAGTAAACCAGTCCATTAGGCTCCACCATCAGTCAGCCACATTCCGTGTCCTCCTGTCAGCGTTATGAAAAATACTACACGGCTGCTCAGAGACACCAAGATCAGCACAGAGTCTGTGTCCTGGGCGCTTTAATTGGCTTAATTCACAACAAAAAAGCCCCACACAGCGAACAATGCTTGAATGATTCATATTTCTTCATATGTGCTCCAGCCCGGGACGAACTGGACTGTGACTGAGCAGGATGGGATGAGTGAGTAATGTGCATCTGAAGGCTCCTTCTAAGGCAGCACATGGAAAGGAAACCAAATTCAGAGATCATGTGAGTCCTCTTAAAAACCCTTGTCTATATTTTGTCTCTTTTTAAATGGCATGCCCCCCCCAACCCCCCCCCCCCCCCCCCCCCCCCCCCACCCAACCCAACCTGAGGAGCAGCTGCATGTCCATGTGGGCCTGTGCTTCGCCTCCGGCCACTGATCTATATTCATCCACAGGACATATTTATATCTTTTTGTTGCATTTCCTGCAGACAGATCGCCTCAGTGCGGCACATGGAGGGTGGAGAGGGTGTGAGAGGCAGGACAGACTTGGGGGATATTCACTGCTTATACATGTGTGGGTGACATCACCCGCTATGTTTCCCTCTGGCAGGTCAACAACATCTCTGTCAGCACCATGAGGTGACTGCACCCAGTCACCCTCTGGGTCCCATAATGAAGACAGGTCACTGAGTTGGCCTCCAGGGCGCGGCCTTTATTGTCGGACACATACGGCTCCTCCAAATAGTTTCAACGTCATAAATGAGTGGCCAGTTTTGATTGTCTTGTCTTGTGTCTTGTTTTTGACATTAAGCAAAAGGGTGAACACAAATGTTACTAATCGCATTAACAAAGCTTCTGTTCTATTTAGGCACCGGGTCTAAATGGGATTAGTGACACCTGTGTTGACCACCCTCTTCATGTCAAAATGGCTACTGTGATAAAGGTCTTCTGTCTAAATACAGCTTGGTCATACGCCCTTTAATTGAATTGGCCCTTTATTTATAGTTCATCATTGCCTTCAAACAAGAATGTGTTAATTATGCTCATGACGATGAGACTCTGTCTCAAGTTGTGATAGGTTTGCAGAAATCCTGAAGTGTAGAAATGTAATTCGCTAATGAGAATATATTCTGTATTTGCCACCATGGGCAACAACGCATGTGAAGCCAAAGCATCTATGATGACTCCAGTTGCTACCTTTACAATAGAACCCTTCCGTGTTTGGGACACGGTCCAAACTAAAATGGATCATTCTCATTATAAACTTCACTTGTGCCTTCTTTAGTTAACATGAGAAAACACCTCATGCCGTGTGTGTGTGTTTGAATTACACTGACCAAAAGGTGCAGTGTGTTTTGGTGACATCTAATGATGAAGTTGCATGTTATATCCATCACCTCACCTAAATGCTGAGCATGCAGGGGAACCTATGGTAGACTTCAGTTGTCATTGAAGGGGACCTATTGTGGTTTTCCTCACTTTTGGAGTGAAATACACTGTCATGGTGTAGAAATATCACTAATAAGACGGTCGAACCTAAAGGCATGTTTGAGCAATCTAACAAAAACGGTGGCAGCTTCAGCAGGAGCAGTCAAAGTCGCGCTTTGCACCAAAGTGTGTGTGTGTGTGTGTGTGTGTGTCCGCACTAGAGGATATCAATCAAACAGCGGCACTCTCCAATCTAACTACCGGCTCGAAAGGACACGTGATCTTGCAATGCATTGTGGGCCGCCGGCGCCATTGTTGTAGTTTGCTTGTCATAGCTGAGTTAGACACGGTTCTGCAGAGACAGAGGCACAAACATGGGGATAAATGGACCGAACCAAACATAAAGGCGACGGACCGAACCGAGACGAGCTGGACCCTGTTCCGAAGGCTCTCGGCTAATTAGTGTGATGTAAAAACTGGAACTGGAAGCTTCGTATCTGTCTCACTGGGGTCGGAGCTGCATTCGTCTCCCCGTTTCTCTGAATGGCAAAGAGAATATGTTCAAGATGTCCACGTTTAAAGAGTGAAATTCTCCTGCAGGTCCCTTGACAATGATTAGGGAAGTGGCTGATGACGCAAAGGTTAATAGACTTTGACGAGCAATATTTAGTGCTTCATGCCATTAGCCCTCTGAAAGGCTTCATGAAGATTACACCGTCAATGACGTAGCACGATTGGCTCCAGAAATGTGGCTGATCCTGTTAAGTTTAAATCAAGCTGCCTCTGAGGGATGACTCAATCCTGGACTGTCCAGGATTTCAAAGGAAGCTGCAGTGCATATGTCAACAAAATTATTCTTTCTCCTCATATTTCATGTCAACAACATTATTTGCTCAACATGTGCTGTGAGCTCTACCTGCATAGAGTCTGAGTGATGGGTGGAAGTGCCATCCATGAAAGCTGCGGGTGTCCAGGTCAGAGGACTACATTCCTGTCAGTATGGCCCACAGCCCTCAGGATTCTGCCTTTTAAGGTAAGACCCCAGTCTGTTTCTCCTTACCCCTGCGCAGGTCTGATCCCTCTGTCTCCCGGGGGCCCGGTCGGTCCAAGTTGTCACCAGCCGGTCATGCGATCACATCTGTAGGAAGTCTCAGAGCAGGTTCTCCTCGTCCCTACAACCCTCAGCAGCTGGCATCCATTGGTTTTAGGCTTTGTTTGGAGACACTTTTATTCTCCAGGTTTGTAGTCGGGGCATCCTGAAGAGAGGCATAGAAACCAAAACATGGTGTCTTCCAACTTCCAATTTTAGAAACAAAAAAAGTGGATGCAGTGTTGATGATACTCTCAAAGTCCGTGACCTCTGTCCTGTTCTCAAGAGCTGCATTGTGCTTCCACATGAAACGCGCCACGCCACGTCTGCAGAACTCATCTCATTTCCATTTGACACCATAGGGAGTAAAGCAATATAAGAGCCCAGGCTTCGGCCTCTTTCAATGGTCTGTCAATCATCTTTGTGGACTGAAGAACCCCGGCTCTACTCACAACCCCCATCAACACGGAGAATGTCTTGGACAAAGGCCCAGTATGTGTCAGGATGTCAGTGTCAGTTTGTATGTACTGGAAGTTTTATCATTGGACTATGCAGGAGTCAGGAAGGGGTGTGGAGAGCAAGGTACTGAGTAGCCCGCTATTTAGTTTAATGGGTAGGTAGGTAGGTAGGTAGGTAGGTAAGTATAGGAGGGTAGTCAAATTTCAATCAAATTGTATTTATATAGCCCGCTTTCACAAATCACAGTTTGTCTCACAGGGCTTCACGGGATGGGCAAGATCCTCTATCCTTAGACCCTCAGCAAGAGTAAGGAAAACTACTGGGCGGAAAATAACCTTTAACAGCGGGGGGGGGGGTAGAAACCTTAGGGAGAGACACACGTCAGGGATCCACTCCCAGGATGGACAGACGTGCAATAGAACAAGCAAAAACAATACAAATAGCATAAATGTAAATGTATCAGTTCATCTTGGTCTCTGGATTCATCATGATTTATTTGCATGTACAGGAGGCAGGCAGGTAGGTAGGTAAGTTGGTAGGTAGGTATAGGAAGGTAGCTAGCTAGATAGGCAGGAAGGTAGCTAGCTAGATAGGAAGGTAGCTAGCTAGATAGGCAGGAAGGTAGCTAGCTAGATAGGAAGGTAGGTAAGTAAGAAGATAGGCAGCTAGATAGACAGATAGGTAGGTTGTTGGGTAGATAGGAAGGTAGGTAGGCAGGAAAGTAGGTGACTAGATAGGTAGGTAGATAGATAGGTGGGCAGGAAGGTAGATAGGCTGGTAGGTAGGTAACTGGGTGAGAAGAGAGGTAGCTGGATAGATAGATAGATAGGTAGGTAGCTAGATAGATAGGTAGGTATATGTACGTTGGTAGGTCGGTAAATGTGTATGTAGGCAGATATGTAGGTATGTCAATCCAGGTATATAGGGAGGAACAAGCTAGATTGGGAGGAAGGTAGGAACATTTGTAACAAGGTGAGTAGCTAGGTAAGAAAGCATAGCCAGGAAGATAGTTACGTAGATTGTGTAGCTACAAAGTAGACGTGTGGGGAGGTGAGTCGATGGGTACGCAGACGTGCACTACAAAGGTAAGTCGGTGACCCAGTAAGTAGCAAGATTGGTTCAATGTTTTGGTAGGTACACAGTTTATGAAACTAGCAGGTACGCAGCTTGGAAAGAAGCTTGATATGTAGGTGCACAGCAGGAAGGTAGTAGGTAACCAGGCGGTTGAATAACCAGTGAATTAGGTGTCTAGCTTATGTAGCCACTTGGAGGGCTTCTTGACCCATGACCCATAGATCTGAGTTCCCCCATAACCTGAAGTTCCTCTGGTGGTGGCACAACTTCTCCATTGGTGTTGCTCAACAAACTCATTAATCCCTCACACCGACTCTTACATAACTGACCTTTCCATGGGGGTCACAGGTCACACAGGGTCTTCTTTTTCTTGTGAGACGGGAAAATACCAGCACTGAAGTCTCCCAGATGCAGAGTCCATTTGTTTTGGGTCTGTCAGTGGGTTTGAAGGACAAGACGTTCACCAGGAATATTCCAAAATAGTCACTGAACATGGAGGTCAAAGTTAAATGAACTCTGAGGACCTCTTGGCTGATACTTCTCCTCTGTCCGGCCATTTGAAAAGTATCCAGATGTCAGAGTGACTAATTACTGGTGGTAAATCAGAGAAGGGACCAAAAACACTGCAGAGCTGAACACTGCTGATAGAGTTAAGCTCGGGACAGAGAGTTGACATCAGGACAGTGGTGGTATGAGTTGATAGGATAATGGTTTGGGGGCCTGAGGATGAGTGAAGCAGTCATGGAGAGGAATTAAGAAGAGTTACTCAAATATGCAGTATTTGTAATCCACACTGGCATTCGTGTAACTACTTTCTGTTACTTCCACTTTCATTTGTCGGACAGCTTCAGATTGTTTTCAGATGGAAATGTCCCTCCAGATGTTGTAAGGCTTAACGTTTGTGATGACCTGAAGTTTCCACGTGTAGAGAGGACTCTCAATCAGCCATTTTTAAATTTCACAATAAAATACACGGAGAGGAAAATCTGCATTTTGTCTGAGCTCATAAAAAGTTTTAAGTGCCTTTGACAACCATGGTCCCCATGATGACCTACCCTACAATGCTGTGGATATCATGTTTGATACACATATTTCTGAGCCCTATTGCATCACCATATGGGAGAGACTTTGTTGTATACAATCTGATACTTGTCTTTTGCCCCCATGGTACAATCCAAATGGGCTGAATCCCATTAGACCCCAGCTGACCGTGTCAAGGAGAAACATATTTTGAAGATTTCATGGTGAAATGAAGTGAAAACGAGCCCTTACCCGGTTGAAGTTTATAGTTTATAGTATATCGTAATGTGCAGAAAGGGTTTGTATCAAATCTGATAAGCAGATACAAAAGAGAATTTAGTGGTAAATCCCTCAGTTGTCATTGTACATTTTTTCTTGGTGCACTATACATTATGTCAACAATAATGAATAATATACTGCTTTGATGAATCAGTTAAACAAATAGATTGAAATGTGATGTTGTTTGGTTACACTCCCTTGGCACAATCAGGATGAACTGGGTCCAATTACATCGTCAGTTGTATCAAATATGATCAAAACAAAACAATGATTTTACATCATGTCACGTCATCTCCGACTGCTTCTCCAGGGTTCTGATCGCAGGGTATTTCTACCTGTGCATACAGCTCCTTTTTTTCAGGATATCAGTGACAGGGCCAGTGACACTGCAGCAGGGCCCGAGTGGGAATCGAACCAGTGACCTAACCGCTGAGCCGCTGCCACCCTCTCACAGAATGTCAAAGGACCAAATAAACACTTTCATTGACAAATCTATCATTTTCTGTCCTGGAAATGATGTGTTACCCATGTCTGTGCCCATTAGCTAAACACTGAATATGAAGTGATCTCAATCCCAGATATTTGGAGCCCCTCCTCCCTGCCCCTCCCCGACAACACCCCCAGGTTTAGTGTCTGCAGGGAAACGTGCCAACACACACTCCTAGTGGTTTAGTGTGAGGGATTACATTTACGAAGACCACTAGTTAATGTGAGCGTCTTGGTTCTAGAGGTTAGTGCTGTACGTGGGGGGACACATCCATCCCTGGTTTTTCATTGGGCCGTACGCATTTTTGAGAAGACAATACTCAGGTGGATGCGTTCACTCATTCATTTCTCGTCTGTCGTCCTCTGTGACCTCATCACGCGAAGGACGAGCACATCCTCCTGCAGCCGAGGAGCTGATGCCCAATCTGTGACTCCAGCAGGTCCGACGGGTTTTAAAAGACCTTTTGTTGCTTTTGTGAATATTTATTAGTCTAGTGCAGTTTAGAAACTTGAAGGATTTGACTGACGTTCAAGGGTTATGTTTGGAGGGAATCTGGCAGTGTCTCTGTGTTTTGTAGCTCCAGTGAGAACACAACACAACAACCTGATATCTGTGTGCTGCATCGTTTGTCATGTTGTTGAGTCATTGCCTGTGATGACTGCGCAAAGCTCTCCACACCAGCATGTCTCCATCCAACATCGATGGGTGAATATAAACTTGAATAAATCAAAATCAGCAAAGTAATGTGTGAAAAACGTAATTACATTTTTTTGAGAAATATTATTCATTCATATTATTCAATATTATTAATTCAAGTCACAGTAACTCAAATGAGCTACTAAAGTGCCACTGATTTATTTCATTCACAGTGTTTTGACAGGTCCTTTATAAATTGCATTTAATGTTTTATTGGTGCATGAAATGAGAGGTTAATGTTCAGGTGGATGTAGAAATAGCTCAATTAATGTATAGTGTGTAAGATTTACAAACATTTAGAGGAGGAACGTTGAGAACTTAGTTTATTATCATCTAGAAAATATAACCAATGGACCCCATGAGAGTGGTAAGACCTCTGTGGTCACAAAACCCAGTGAGCAGCGCCCTCTGCTGTTCAAGTACATGTGGTTCCCCCGCAGCTGAGAGCGTGCAGCCCTGCTCATTACCAATCTAATGGCAGGCCCATTAAACAAAGGGGCTTTAACAATCATAGATTTAATTTCATTAAGAGGATTTTTTCCCTTTGTTGGCATGAACCTGACCGGCGGACCACCCAGATCTGTCTTGACTGGAACATTCCACACTTATGAATGTCAAGCACAATTAGGATTGAACGGGGAGGACTGAGATCTCCTTTGTATGCGGAGATTACAATTTGTCGTGGTGGTTCCAATGTAAATAATCTGTTTATTGTGTAAGGGTCTCGTTTATTCGAGTCGTACCGTCACCGCGTCGGTGACATCATGAATGGAAGTGTCGCGGCGATCGAAGCCAACGTGCGACGACGCAGATCGACGTGTTTGTGCTTCAACCCGGTGAATGAGTGAAGGTCAGCGTCACCTCCATGTCACACAGCTTCCTCCTTCATTACAGGGTCGGGTCAAAGGTCAAGCAGTGAACGGGGGGGATCTGCTTGTGAGGGGAAGTGGGCGATGAGGAGGGAAGACGGGACTGAACGGCGTGGAAATGGTGGAGAGCGTCTGCGAGAGAATGATGACTCAGCTCATTTCGTAGGTAAACAGCCTACGGCGAAAGTGACGTCGCCTCGGGCCGATGAACCGACGGACAGCTCATTTGCAAAAGTCATGTTTTACTAATGACATTATCTGGTTAGCTCTTCCTCATCGGGGCAGGGAGAGGAAGAAGGAAAATGACTCGGCTATTTCGCAGTCTGGCCTGATCCCAAGATCCCAGGTCCTTTGCATGCAAGCGGCTCATTCGTCCAGCCGGCTAACGACATGCTTGCGTGCCAGTCGTTCATTAGCGACCCGTCAGAAACAGAAGCCAAACCTGTCACATGCAGCCCGGGTCACTCTATGTAGGGCTGACTGCTGCTGAGGGGCCACGCATATGCTGTGTATCACACACACACACACACACACACACACACACACACACACACACGCACGCAGATACACACACAACACACGCACACGATGAATAAAAGGAGCCATGACGAGCTGCAAGTGAAAGCAATTGTGGTTGGTGTTTACAAGATTCTTTTTAATGAGAGCCATTAAAATGTGATTCCTCATTTGCAGCATGTGTGAACTGAAAGTATCACAGTGTGATAACATATTTATATATTAAGAATGAAACTGGTAATTATGAATAAATGCATGCATGTACACACATTGTATTTATTAAAATACAATGTGCTCATTGCCAATGATTCACTATACCTGAATGACAGCTTCTTCTTCCTCTTTGTTTATGAGACGTGTAAAACCAATGAAAATGCAATAAAAACTATTTTGGACATGTAATCTGTAAAAGTCAGATCTAACAGTAAAACAGGCCCTGACTCATGTCTTCTAACGAGATTCTAGAGCTTTTATTTGATTACAGTTGTGTTAATAGGACCATGCATTTCTGAAAATCACCATATTTATAACTGAAGAAAATGAATAATGCAACAGTTCCTGGCAGCATTTCACTAATCCTGGATGAACTGGGTTGAACCTACATGAGAATAGTATTAGTTCATTAGCTCATTAGCTCATTAGCTCATTATTGTGGTAAAGAGGCGTTTTTTAGTTCATAAACGGTGACTGCATAGAATTTCTTTCTATCATGTATTGATGCTGTAATGTTCCAGTGTGATTGATTATTTCCATTTCTGATCTAAGTAATGGACGATGAGGTCATTCTGAATGTTTCTATGAGTGTTCAGTCACCTGGATACAATGGGCCTTTTATATAAGGGGTGAAATCTCTCTATGAAGGCTGCCATGTGTCATAACGTGCTCTTACGGTGGCCTAGAATGGGCACACTTGAGGGCTATTGAGCTGCACATGACATGTGACATCACCACTAGATGTCACTGAATTCCAAACACTGTACCTTCAAAGATCAGTCCAAAGCCATAAGATTACGCTTCTTTCGGGATGCCAGGTTCTGGTAAAACACCCATTTCAGCGCTTTAATTCACAAGGAACGCAGATATTAACATGTGTAAACATACTGTCATTAGGTTTTAACTATATTTCATACTTACATATGTAGATGCACAACACTAGAGAGCAAAGTACAGATTAATGAGATACATGATGAGGTGCTAGGTGTGTGTACACATCCCTTTTTTTTCTTTTTGCCATTTAGATTTCTCACGAGACAGAAATCCTCTCTTCACACACACACACACACACACACACACACTACACACACGCACACACACACACGATATCCGTCATCTTGAGCACACATGACAGTAATTAGCTCCCACATAATAATAATATCTCGTGTGTGTCCAACATTTCACTAATGCAGGGTAATTTACCTGCGGGAACAAGTTCATGTGCGATTCCCTCTGATTACGATCACGTCTCTCAGTGCCAGAATGAAAAGATCCATTACATGAAGCTCAGAGGGGAAATAAAAGAACTGATTATTTCTTTCAGTCGTGCGGCTGTGTGCATATATTATATAGATAGATGCAGACAGACAGAGAGAGAGAGGGATGGATCCATAAACCTCCTCGCTGGATATAAAAGGCCTGTTTCTCATTCAGCATTTGCATGTTATCATGGGCTTATTTATCATTTTAGAAACACATTGTTTAGTCCTGTCCATTGTTGTGTTTGTTACTGTTACATACATGAATGTCAGTGTGCCAGTATGTGCTGTCGTGTCTTCGTGTTCTGTGAAGAACCACCGGGGGTCTCCCTGTCATCACTGACCAACACGATCTCTTGTTGTCCTGGAAACTCTCTCCTCTGCATGGGGACTTTGGCTCTTTGAACTCTTGACTGTTGCCCCTGACTGGTTTGATTATTACCCACATCTTCACTTCAACTGCTCTTTCATCTTTTTCAAATCACCCCCACAGGTGAGGTCACCGGGCTGAAAGTGACATTTGGGTATTCTGAGAATAAAGTAGAGTTGAGGGTCAGTATGGAGCCGCTGCCGGTTGCTGCTCGACAGCACAGATTCTGGCGCGTGATGTAATCCCTTTGTTGAAGGAGGTTAATCATTGATTTCTATTATGAAAGTGTCGTGTGGGTTTTTCTCCATAAGAAAATGACTTTCTAACAAATAACTTTTGTGTGTACTTTTAGAAACGGTCATACGGGAAGTAAACAGAACCTCCTCATCCAATCTATGAAGTATTCATTCATACTGTCGCTGTCAAACTGGAAAAACCAACTGCCGTTGGACCTCAGGCTGGAGGCTGCGGCTGGTGACTGGCTTCAAGAGAAGAAATACAATTAAAAAAAACTAAGATATTTAAGAACAGCTGATAAAGAAATGTAACATTTTATGGGGGAAAAAAATCATTCCTTAAAGGTCCAGTGTCTAAGATTAAACTGATATTGTCCTTTTGTATTGACTGAAGATTTCAATGTATACAACCTGCCCTTTATGTTTGTCCCATTAAATCCTAAACATCTACTGCACCTTTAAATATTCAATCATTTCTCAATGTCAATAACTATCTGCCATTAGGCTGCAATCACTTCATTGGGTCTAATAAAACAATATGACTTTCAACAGATTTGTTTAAATGAAGGGGTTCTCTCTCTCTCTCTCTCTCTCTCTCTCTCTCTCTCCCTCTCTCAGAAAATGATGGCGAATATTCCAGCATCTTAATCCTCGCATGCGAACTGATCCGTTAAAACCCCCAAAATGATCCGATCTAAGTCAGCCTTTTCTAAATTACATAAACCTTATTAGAGGAGTTTAACAACTCAGAAAGTAGAGCAGTCACAATACGGCTGCCATATGACTGAAATCTCATCGGCCGGCCTCGTTGTTTTTGAAATATCGTCTGTAATCTCACATGAAAACCTTTTGTTTCCCTTTTAAACCAATTATGAGGACTTAGCAAGCCATGTGAAAAGTTTTGGTTTGGTCTTAAGTGATCACAGAGCACCGTTCTGGCCCGGCCCGTGTGGTTTGTGTGCCCATCGGAGGAGTGGCGTGTTTGAACATCCATCGTAGTGTCTGTTCTCGGACCCCATGTGGAGATGACATCGTCAAGAGTGAGATGAAGGGAAACGCAGTTTAAAGCAGACGAAAGTCAATTGACACTGTTAATGTTTGAGGAGCTGCAGCCGCCGACATTTACATTCAGAACTCTTTCCCAAAGTTGAAACCCTTGTCAAAAATCAGGGGGGGAGGAGTTCCATCACAGGAACAGCCACAGGGGACAATGCTGATTATTTAACCGCATCTGCCACCTAGTGTTCAAATATACACGGTGCAACACAAAGTGCTGCCTGCACACCTGAGACTGGCAACTCAGACCAACTCCTGAAATCCAAATGTGAAGTGAGGAATCACATTAAAGGTTCAGTGTGTCAAGTTCTGAGTGTTTTCTTTGACCTTAACTCTGCCCAAACTTGAGAAACTGCAAAGGACAACTCAGTTCTTCTTGAGTTTCATTTCCTCCAAGATTGTTTTGAGTTTGATGGTTCCAACAGAACTAAACATAATAATAGAATAGGTTGAGAACCTTGAGGATAACCAGGAAAGACATGCATTAGTTGATGTCCTCCTGTATGTGCGTTGCCAAAGAAAATGACAAAGTCATTGCTCATCACTCATTAGTTTTGAACAATGCAATACGATTTTTATTTTGACATCACAGCAAAAAATCCCACACTGTACCTTTAACTGGTAAGTTGACAAAGTTTCAATGAAGTCCATTCACCCAAAAGCATTCAACTTAAATTGATGCCTTGACATAACAAGTTATTGATAGAATGTTCCATTCCTACATGTCACAGCGCAGTTTGATGCAAATGTGATTTCACTATCCTGACCCCAACCTGCACACGCACAAAGTCTCTGCGCGTGAACGTAAACACATTCTTACTGATATTGAAAAGAGAGCACGTGTTCAACCGCACATTGCATCGCATGACGGTGAAAACTAAAATCCTCCTTTGCTTTCACGCTTATTTTTATTAAAGGGCCGAATCTTAACAACTGCAGGTGATGAAATCATCTCCTTCGTGTTCTGAGGGTCGTGGGGAGCTGGAGACAATCCCAGCTGATACTGGGTGATAACTCAAACTCTGCGTTGCGCATTTGGAACAATGAGAGTTGACAAGGCAATCTATGGATGGTTCAGGGTTGAGTGACTCAGGTCTAACACAGGATTAGGGGTCATTTCAGTTCAGGGGCCACATACAGGGGTCCGATTGGAAGGTTTTGCTTCATCACAGATGAACATCACTGACTCTGTTTTCAAGCTGCAGCCTTGTTGCTATGGACTCTGTGGAAGTTGTGTCCACTCTGCGTCCGGCAACTACTAAACTTTGTCAACGGTGCATGTTCCGTCCAGGGCACTTGAATGCAAAGTTCAAGGTCGTCAGCAACTTTTCATCACAACAGCAACTCTCCATGTTGCTGATTGAGATGAAAGTCATGTGGCCGGTGTCTCGGTGTGTGCAGGCGTCCTGCATACAAATGTCCCCTGATCAATAGTGACACAGCAAAGGTCACATGTGCAGGGACAATGGGACAGAGCCGGGTTTGATCATACAATGGGGACAGCAGCTTGTCCAGTGGACGTAAAGACGGATTACACATGTTTTTAATGATTCGGTCACTGAGGTGAAACGTTTCTGGAAACAAAGTCATACTGTTCAATTTGTTTGAATAGCTCTCATTCAATGTCCTTTCATACTAATGTGTCATGGACATCTCAAAGGAATGTTGGTCTGCTGAAGTAATATTGGTTCACACGCACACACACACACACACACACACACACACACACACACACAAGAGTGCACACACACACACACGGTAGCCCTCAGTTGTCATTCAAACTCAGAAGATGTTTAGTAACACCACTCTGGGCTACTATAAAAAAAAAAAAGGCAGCCCCCATAGAGAGGACCCCCTCCTCATGTAAATATAAATGAATGGGCTCATTCAAGGGTAATGGAGAATAAATAAAATATGTAGGTGATTATGAATTTATGTAAATGTCAGTATGTAACTGTTTTTGTAATGTTTTTAGAGGTGACAAAAGTGACCAACACCTTACACACTGCACCTTTAACTTTTTTTTTTTGTTCTTTTTTTTTTTTGGGTCAAACTTGAAAAACAGTTTGTCATCCACCATCTATCATTTCATGCTGCAGTATTCTACTTATTTCTTTGCCTTTTGCCCCAATTCACTCTTGGAATCGACTTGCCTGATCCTCTTTTTTTGTCACTATGGGGCAAATGTCACAGATCTTACATCAGAGCCGAACATGGCTGACTCAACATCCTGTAATCTCAATTTGAATATTCACATGCACATAAGTTAAGAATAGCCCTGCCCTTCTGGGAGTGATGGTGAATTATAGGGGCATTGAGGTCATCGAACGTTTCACTGTATGGCTTCGCCCCGCGCCGTCTCACTTCACTCTGTGCAGCGGGGGTAACATCTGCAGGAGGTGGTCATGGATCCCCTCCGCACAGCCCTCCATCAAAGGTCACTGCGCGAACATCCTGTTTGCCATAGGATGGCTGAGTAATGACGTTAACCATGGGGCCAAATTGAATTAAATGCTTTTTAAATCGGGGCGAGCGGAGAGGAGAGGGACCGCTGAGACCCCCCCCCCCCCATCACTGCAATGTCATCCATCACACTGTGTATCCATGGCAACAGTAGGACTGTGGTCAGAGGCTGCAGGACTACTACTACCTCTAACTACGACGCACTTGAGGTCAAATGTGTTCGTTGCGAATTTGCAAGTTCAACACCTCCGACTTTATGTAACGTTTTACAGATTTCGACGACCAGTGCAGTGTGTACGGTTTGGCGACATCTATTGCCGAAGTTGCACGTTGTATTCCTCACTTCACCCTTCCTATTGGAACATGCAAGAGAACCAATGGTAGCCTTCAAAACAGAGGACGTTGGGTATGTCCGCCCTGGGCTACTGTAAAAACATGGGAGCTCCCATAGTGGCTCCCATCTCTCCAGATGTAACGACGCATTAAAGGGCTCACTGTCATACATTCAGATCATTATGCATTTGTAAAAAAAATTAAAAAAAATAAAATAAAAAAATCAGTGAAGATAGAAGGGACAAAAATGTACTGAAGTCTTAAACACTGCACCTTTAAATGAGTTATCATCTAATGTGACGGTCCCCACATGGCCACATGCTCACAGACCAAGGCACACAAGGGGCCTGGTGGTGGAAGGGCGTCACTACCCCCGGTGCGATCCTCCCGACAAAGCTCAGGAGTCTCTGATTGGCCGTCACAGGTGCGCCAGGTTAAGAGGAGGAACTCGCAGCCCTCTGGTTCAGCACATGAGGGAAGTGGAGAGAGACTGGCTCAAGCTGACGAGGCCAGAGGAGGCCGGAGGAGCCAGGACAAGCAAAGGAAGGCGACGAGATTGGTCAGTGATCGCAGTAACTCTCCCCCCTCTTTTAATCTCTCTCTCTCTCTCTCTCTCTCTCTCTCTCTCTCTCTCTCGCTCTGTGTCACCTCAGGAGAAGATTAATGGTCCTGCCTGACCCTGAATGCCCAGATAGTGAAGAATTGCGTTGGTGTTGCTCCCCTCCCCCTGCAAAAGACATTAACTGCGACTTTTCAATTTAAATTAAAGTAGTAGCGAGCAAATTGTTCATGCTGGTGGTTGTTAGAACAAATGGATATTCAGAAGCTTCCATAAACACAACGGGAATTAATAGCAACAAACTACAATAGACAAGTGTAAAAAAAGATACAGAAAAGGACCCGAATCGAAGCTCAATACATTTTCTAATTGGCCAATTACTCTCATATCAGACAAGGAGCCACAAATATACATGGACAAAGAATGAAGTGGGATTGTTTACATTTTTGTACAATTCAATATGTGTCCTAATCATTTTAAGGAGTCCATTTCACAGGTAAAACAGTGTATCCATGTGCCCACCACTTCCAGAAAAGGTCAATAGACTATTTACGGTTATGTGAGCAGCTTCCAACAGATTCATATGACTCAATATACATTTTATGAGGCATTATTATTTTACAGTGGAAATAAAAGTTGCCTCATTTATCCTCCTTGACCATTATAAAGCCCTGCTCGGTGAATTTTTCAGACATAAAGACAGTGATGGTGTTGAACGACAGGCTGACTGCTGACGTGATGTGTTGACAGCGTGTTCACGGCTGACTGGGCAAAAGTCCACTCAAAACAAAGTGTGTAAATGAGGGTCAGCTTGAATAGATTGACTCCACATGGTAAACAATCCATCACTGAGATTTTTTGACAGAATTAGTGGATTTCATGTGTCAAAACAAAACAAGACAAGTAAATGAGAGCGGAAATTCTCTATATAAATGTTTTTGATTGGAACTTGAAAAGTTTCCTTCCGTTATTTGGGTTTTAGAATGAGCCAGAGGAAGTTCTGCTTCTTGAAAGTGGGTCAGGGGCTTAAAACAAGAGATCCCACACTACCTGAAGAGGATGTGAGCTGATGGGGAGATTCAGCTGAGCTAAGCTCGTTCAGCAGCACCGGGGGTCAGAGGTTCTCACAGAGTTGGGAGAGAGTTAAAGATGCTGATGGACAGTTCAAGGGGAAACACAGTGAGAAGTGAAAGCTGCTCCTGCCCGACCTGAGCAGCAGAGATTAGGTGTGACACTGAACTTCACGTTGAAGGAGACTGACGGGAGATTACCCAGAATTCAGTTCAAATGTGAAAGCAGCAATAGAGTGAGTTAATGTCGTCATAGGCTCCAGGCCACTTCAGGCTCTTTGCCTGATATCGCTTACAAATAAAAATCTCTGACAAGAACTAATACTTAAAGGTGCAGTGTGTGAGATTTGGGTCATTTTTGTTACTTCTGAAAATATAAGTAAAACAATTACATACGGACATTTTCATGAATTTATAATCAACCTTTCTTTTCCCCATTACCATCGAATGAGCCCATGGCTGTATATTTACATGAGGAGTGGATCCTCTCTACGGAGGCCGTCATGTTTTTGCCGTAATAAAAGTGGACGTACTAAACATCTTTGGAGTTTGAATGACAACTGAAGGCTACGTGTAGGTTCTCCCGTTTGCTTAGAAGGTCGTGTAATGGATACAACGTGCAACTTCACCTCTAGAGGTCACCGAATCGTACACAATTGACCTTGAAATAGACAATGAGAATAATTCACCTGCATATTGCTGCTTTGGAAAAGTACTTATAAACGGATTTATTTCAGTGTGCCGGGGGCTGTGGCTTCTGCAGCTGAGTCTGCACATTGCTTGAGTTGCTGTCTGTGACCAGGACAGCAGTGCTGTGGCGGCACAATGTGACATGTAGTGTGCGGGCAGCCATAACTAATCTATAATAAAACTCTCTGCATATAGAGTTTACACATCAGCAGGTTCTCTCCTCCGTTCGGACGCATGCTGAGGAAGCTCCAGCAGTGCGACGACAGTCGTAATGAAAGGGAACAGTGACATGTTCAGTCAATCTCACACTAAGATTCTATATGTGGCTTGAAACTGATTTTGTTTGATGCAACTATAAAAGGATGTGCTCTCGTTTAAAGCGAAAATATGCAGTGGTCAGCACTGTCACATCACAGCAGACCAGACTGTCTCATGAAGCCCCTGTGTCTCTGGCTTCTCTCCAGATAGTCTGACCTCAGCCCCCAACTGTCCAAAGACGTGCAAACCTGAGACCTCGGTCGATAGTGGACTGTCGATTGATCGTATGGAAGTGTGGGTCGATTGGCTTTGCAATATGCAAGTGACATGTCTGAGGTGTAGGAACCACTTTGTGCATTTGATCGTGATGACCAGTTGAACTTCACTTCCCACTTGAACGTTCACTTCATTCTGCAAACTTTTATATGGTGTAGAGGTCTGCCAACATTAAGCCCGCCTACACCCGACCCCGCGCCCACCCTTAACACCATAAAGCCTGTCCTTACCTGCCCGCAACAACAAAAAGCATGCCCTCACCCCCCTGCAACAACATGGAGCCCGCCGCTGCCCACACGCAACAACTTAAAGCCCACCCACGCACGGGTTGGGATCTCATGCCATGTGGACAAAGGAGAGGCCTGCATATACCCCTAGAAGCCTGAACTGGACCCTCACAAATGGCTACCCCAAAAAACTCCATTGTTTTTATGTTGTATGTTTTTATTTTATTATGTATTTATGCACAAAAATATAGACTTTTACAAAAATTATAATTATATAAGAATTAGAGTAAAGGCATTTCATGCCTAATCCTTGATAGGGAGTGTAGGAGGATTAGTCTGTCATCAGCATTGAGGTGTGTGTGTGTGTGTGTGGAGGTGTGTGTGTGTGTGTGTGTGTGTGTGTGTGTGTGTGTGTGTGTATGGGTCTGTGGTTGTTAAAAGTGTGAAGCAGGGGGCGACAGCAATATGTCTCTGCGGTGCCTCTCTGCTTGTGCCGATTACCACCTTCACTTGAACGTGATGAAGGGGGAGGATCATGGGGAGAGAGGAGGGGAGGGGAGGGGAGGGGAGGGGAGGGGAGCAAAGCTGAGGCGGCAGAGGAGACAGACGACTGGACTTCAGGTTGAAAAGCCTGAGAAGGGGGAAAGCGATGAATGCAGATCAAAGGAATAGTTACTGCAACTGCACTGTGGATACCAGCTGCTCAAAGGAGCACGATGTGTCCCACTTTCCCACCAGTCTAGACTCAATAATTCAACCAAATTGTGGACACAATTGGGTGCATGACTTTTAATAGGGGAGGGGCTAAACATCCTAATAATTAAATGATCCTATTACGGCCAATTCGATTTTTGCCTTTGTGGTTAACCGTCGCCGTATCCTGCTCCCTCTCCCTCAGAGTGATGACAGTAACATTCATTAGTCCTTATGACGAACCTTTCTCACGAAGGACACATATTATTCTCATTTCTTGGTGTCATGTATTTTCACTTGACACGGATGAAACTCTGTAGTCTCCTCTATAGCTTCAGCACCTGACTTCACTCTCTCCCAGAAACAGACCCCCCCGACACACACACACACACACACACACACACCCCATTCAACAGAAACTGCTCTAATTGGGCAGTGGGCAAACTGCTTTCAGGTGACGGAGGCAGTGTCCTGATTATAGACTCGGGCAGTGACTGTGATGTGAGCTGAAACAAGAACTTGTATATATATATATAACATAGTATACACACGGAAAACCCATGCAACCCACTAAAGATGTGGGACATGGACAAATAATTATGTGCTCCTTCACATTACAGATGCCAAATCTTTATATAGATGTGTGGATTCTCGGCAATCATAGAACATTCCATCACGAACGTTCGGTGGTTCCGGTGGAATGGCTGCAAATGATCTGTCTTCCAAACGAGCAGCGGCCGTTCAGTCTGTCACAGCAGCAGTTGTCGTCATGAGTGTGAAAGGCCCGAGACACAGAACTACAGACTCTTATAATGAAGTTTGATGTGAACATTTAAAGGTGCAGTGTGTAAGATTTAGGTCATGTTTGTCACGTACAAAAAATATTACAAAACAATTACAACCTGACATTTTCATAATCACATGAATGATTCCCCCCCCCCCCAAACCACGTAAATGAGGCTATTAATGTATATTTACATGAGGAGTGGGTCCTCTCTCCGGGGGCGGCCATGTTTTTACAGTTACCCAGTAGCCCATTCGCTTTGATGACAACTGAAGTCGACCATAGGTTCTCCTGCAGGCTCACAAGTGTGAGGGGGAGGTGATGGACACAACATACAACTTCACCTCTTGATGTCACCAAATCTTACACAAAGCACCTTCCAGTCATTCTGTCCATCTTGTTCCATTTTGTTCTTATTCTTCATCCTGTGCCACATGAATCTACGTAATATAATAAATAATAAATCTCATATTTCACCGTGGTTGTCAACAGAGGCCATTTGTGAGGCTGTAATGTAGCAGCAGCACTACTGTTATCCTCAGGTTACAGTAAAGACATTTTACATGCAGACATCGGGAAAATAAAAGGCTTCCAATCAATAGGCTGAACAAACAGGAGGGAGGAGACGGGAGAGAGCGACTCATATCGACCTTTATACCTCAGGCGACAAAGTCAGGTAGAAAATCATCTTGTAACGGGAGATGAGAACAAGAAGCACTGGTGGGTAAGTGCAGGGACCCCCTTTCCCAACCCGAACATCAGGCGATGGATGACTACGGTCCCTTAAAGTCGGGTTCCTTCGTCCCTCATCCTCCCCAGACGGAGCCGCGTTTTTTACTTCCTTTCAAAGAAAGATGGAACATCACGTCCATGTGTTGATTGTAGTCCCTTGAACGCCATCACCATCAAGAACCGGCACCCGCTCCCGCTCATGTCGACGGAGTTTGAGCAGCTCAAAGGAGTCCGCGTTTTCTCCAAGCTAGACCTTCGAAACGCGCATCAGCTCGTCCGCGTACGACAAGGCGATGAATGGAAGACGGGATTCAACACACCGAGCGGACATTAGGGACATTCGGTCTTCGCAACGCACCCACTGTCTTTCAACACATGACTGATGACACCTTTCGAGACTTTCTTAATCACTTGGTGTTCGTGTACAGGGGCACTGTCACGCGCCATCACGTTTGTTAAGTTACGTTTGTTTTCCCTTTTTGTTTAGTCACGTTTCTGTCACTTCCTGTTCCTGTATTTTGGTGAGGATTTTCCCTTTCCTGTTTTGTCTTCACCTCTGTCCCATCTGATTCCCCAAGGGTCTGCACCTGGTGTGATCCCTGATTGTCAGCACCTGGTCCTGGTTCCCTCTGTCACTTCTCAAGCCTCCCTCTCCCCTTTGTTCACTGTCAGTGCATTGTATGTTCTTGTCTCCTGTTTCCATGTTAGATATTTAGATCGTATTCCAAGTTTAGTTTAATTCAGAGTTTTAATTCAGGCCATTGTGCTTATTATATTTGTTGTTTTCCACTCTGAGTAATAAATAATCTCAAATCATCTCGAGCTTTTGGGTTCATGCTCCCTGGGTGCGGACCGTGACAAAGCCAGATTTTAAATCCAGTAAACCAATTACATCCTGACAAAGCAGCAAATGCTTCTTCGATGTTAGGCAAAGCATATGTGTCTTTAATCGTTTGATTGTTCAACTTTCGCTAATCAACACATTTTCCTTTCACACAATTGGTGATGAAAACATGTTTCACACTCTCTGATAATGTTGTCGTCATACAGCCGTTTTAAGTGAAGACTTACAGCCTCATAATCACATGTGTGAATTGGCCTCGGTCTCTGTTTAAGAGGTGTTGGATCAGAAGGTCTGATCTTGTGTTTCATAAATGTCGTGTGGCCAAATTCAAGCTCTCCTGTCGCTACAACCTCGGGCATAGAATTGAGTTTTTCAGTGTCTCAGTTATCCTGTCTTTCCACTATTGTGACAGTGGAGAATCTGCAAAATCAGCCTGAATGGGATTATCTGAACTCACGTCACATGTTGATTTCACTTGTGAGCTTCTGCTTTCCACTTTAGCTTCACAGTCAGACACTGGAAGACAAACTGACTGTGGAATAAAAACTTTAGGCACAACAATTTCATGCTTTAGCTCGTTTTTGACTCAGACTGAGACTTTGAATGATGTCTGTTGTGGGTTAGATATGATATAGCTACAAAATATCAACCCACCTGGCAAACTAGATTGACTGTGGGACTCAACCAGAAGGGGAGTTGTAAAATGTGTAGTCACATTCTTTAAAAGAACATTTAGAGCCATCTTCTGTCTTGCTGGGACGACTGCTTGGCATTTCCTTTGTGGTTTCACTGTCCCAACAAAATCCTCCGAATCTGCCTTATTTGTGTAGATTGCCTGCAGATGTCTGACAAGAGGAGTTTAGACACAATGATCAAGAATATCCACAAGCTCATCAACAATTTTCAAACAAGATATCCAAAGTATTTGTGCCAATGAGCCCTGGAACCTCTGAATTGGCTCTATGATCTGGCACAATCAGTAAAATTCTGAGCTTTTAAGATATGACAGCTTTGCTTTTCTTTGGGACTTCTTACGGTGTTTCTGGTTTATCTGGTTCCAGAATGTCCCACGACTGGAACCTGCTCCAGTTTAAAGGCTGTCCCTGACTTCTTGCTTTCCATCCCTCTTACTTAGCTCTCAGTTCTTTGTATTTTCAATCAACAACAGCTTTGTTTATAGCATTCTCATAGTTTCTGGCAATGTGTCCATCCTCACCACATCTAAAGCAGAACCAAGCTTTGGGTTGTGGTCTTACTACAGTAAATGTAGTAAAAAAAATACAGCAACATTCAGGCTGGTGGGTGGGCTCTTCTTGGGGAGAGGACCAATGGGTATGGTCCTGAAGCAGGAGGGGACAGTGCTGAGGCTGAGGGAAAGGTTGAAGATTGATTGTTCAGCCACTTGTTGACGACCTTTGTTGCAATAAAGGCATTAGAATGAGTGAGTTATGTGCCAATCAGATTTATAATCATTATATTTGATGAACAAAATTCACATTGATCATGACTAAGTCCTCATGGGCGTGTGGGAACCATAGGGATTATCACAGGTGTGTGACTGAAATGCCATTTAATACCCACTTGACTTAGAATTGAGGGTTAGAATGGGCAAGTGCCTCTGTGTTTCAGGGACTCGATCCCTCGAATAAAGGTTCTTGTACATTTGTTAAAGCTGTTTTACTCCACGTTTTAAACATTAAAGGTGCAGTGTGTGAGATTTTTCTCACTTCTATCTCATAGAAAGAGAATTACAAAACCATAATACAGACATTTTTACAAATATATAATCACCTCAATGTATGACTTCACATCAACTTTGGGATCAAGTCTCCCAAAGATTTTCACTGCACAGGACACACGGCTGATCCTGTGCAGAGGGAAATAAACGCTGCTCCTGTAACAGTGTTGTGATGCACTGAGGAGGATGGACGGTTGAATGTGCAGGATGAAATGTCAGCCACTGACAGGATGGTTATAATTTGGCTCGTCTGTCCTCAGGTAGCTCGAGGCCCGCTGACAGAACATGACAGACAGACGCAGCCCTGAGATTATCTCCCCGACCGTTTCAATTGATTCTGAATACCAATCACGCCCTGCAACGTTTGCGCTGGTAATTACATCGAGAGAAAGAATCCTGCTTTTAGAGAGCGAGGCTCACTTTGATATGACAAGTCCGTGCGGCACGAGGTGAATGGTTAAGTAGGGCTGGAGGACGAGGGGAAGTCGGAGGGGTTATTGTCAGTGTGGTCTTACTAACACACAGGAAGAAGGAAGCCGAGCGATGAAGTGAGCAAGGACGCGTTAAGGTCGACAGCAGCTCACAGTCAGGAAGTTACTGCTCTTACAAGGACAAAGGAAAAGTCTCTTGTGATCGCTCGTCACTCCATCATCATGATCTGTTACACCAACATCTGACTGAAACACCGTGTCCCAATCCTTCTTATATCATAGTTGTTGTGGCAGGACAAGACCAGTAATGTACAGTCATGTCTTTCTGTGTGTAAGATTTGGTGACATCTGCAGGTGAAGTTACATTTACCTCACCCTTCCCATCCGAGCATGCGGGAGAACCCAAGGTAGCCCGGGGTTATGTCATGTAGCGGTAATGGGAAAACCATGATTACAAATTCATTAAAATATCAGTGTGTTTTATATTTTTAGAAGTGACAAAAATGAGCAAAATCTTACACACTGCACCTTTAAGAGGAGCCAGTGAAAAGAGCAGACCAATGGAAAACGGCTCACTGGTTGGCATTAAGGGTGAAACTGTAGCTGGGAGGTGGACACGCCCCTCTGATATCATTAAGCCTGTTCTATCAGCAGGGGAACCACAAAACGTTCGATTTGTTTGCAGGGTTGATGGTGCAAATCTGGGAGGTTAGGGTCAACAGAGCAGGGGTCAGTGAAGGCCAGCCAATAGCTGGGCGTCAGGGGACCTTCTGGGTTGGTTGTAGATCAGGTGGGCCTCTAACCATCTGGTCGCACAATAAAAGCCAAGAGACCCATGAGCAAGGCATTGGTCAAGGTGATAGATAACAAGATACACCACATAATGATATCATCCATCCAGGGGCACCTGATGAATTATGGGTAATGTCATTTGCAGCACTGTGGTCACATGGGAGATAGCATGATCCGTGAATGTGTTGATGAGTGGTTTTATGTTATGGGCTTAGACACATACACACACACAAACACACACACACACACACACACACACACACACACACACACACACACAGAGTGGCAAAGAGTGCTGCTACCAGTTCATGTTGTTGTACGGGTGATAATATGATCTATAAATACTGTACGTAGAGATGGACATTTTATCACATGGATTCACACACACACACACACACACACACACACACACACACACACACACACACACACACACACACACACACACACACACACTCACACACACACATACACGTATGTACATGTACACACAATGGAATGAAGCGCTGCTTGTACTGAACCATGCACCAGGACGGCTACACACAATGTTAGTGTTTCCTCGGTTACTCAAAATAAAAGCACTTTTTTCCCCAGTGTCTCGTAACCCAGTGAAAACAGGTCAGCGACCTGCAGGTGATCAATGCTCAGTAGCAGACATGTTGAGCAGCCGCTGGTTCAAACTGGACTTTAAATCTTCAGCAGGTTATTTTGAAAATTCAATTTCTTTTTCCATTTGATGGCAGATGCACAGTAATCATTTAATGAGGTAATCAAGCAAGCTGATGACACAATTTTGAAGAAATTGAGCTTGTAAAATTGTATCCTCGATTTCCTGGAGTTACATTTGGGGGTGGGGGGAGGGGGGAGGGGGGGGTCAATGAGTGGAGTTAAAAACACATTGCTACATTCGAAAGCCACAATCTTTTTCAGAGAAAGCCTCATCTTTCATTATACTTAATAAATAAATACATTTCCAATTTGATATGTCGTCACTGTGACAAGCAAAGTCTGATTTGTCAGTATCGCTGGGACACCTCCCTGCTGAGAGCAGCTGACCAATCACAGGAGACTGTCGGCCAATCCTGAAGAGTTTGGCAAAACAGTGGACATGTATGAGTACTCTACGATCATGTCCTGTCAAGTTGCTGTGTGTTCAGTCACTTCCTGTCTCATTTTGCCAGCCCCCCCGAACCCCCCTGTGTCTCTCACTACCTGTGGTGTTGATCATCTGGTTCCTCCCTAACTGCCTGCACCTGTGTCTCGTTAAGTCCCGCTCTTCCCCCATGTATATATATAGAACCCTTGTGTCTCCACCTGGTCAGTGCCAGATCTACTCCGCCCTTATGTTAGGAAGCTGCACCAGTTTATAAAGGACCCCTACCGCTTCACCAAACCACTTCTTTGGGGAGGCAAGGTCTGGGACTCTAACAAGTTCCAAAGAGGAGGTGGAGCAGTTTGTTGAGGAGACATCCAGCGACCCTTCAAGAGACGATACCCGAGAAGGAGATCACAGGCTCACCAACATCGACCCACCTACCACATCCTTCAGCACGGTGTCCATCCTGGAAAGAGGTTCAAGAGGTAGTCAAGCATGCGAGATCATCTTCTGCTCCAGGTCCCAGTGGTATAGCATCCAAAGTATACAACAAATAAATGCAGTGAAGGTTGGGGACCACCTGATGACCTTTCCCTCTGACTTTGATACCTTTGATGATCTCTGACCTTTGACGTCTAGTCGTCGTGCTTGAGCCTGACATCTACAGCGTTTTCTAAACCTTTGAGCCTGTCAACCTGCTGTTGTGGAGACACTCAATGTCCCCAAAGACCAGTAGAGTCTGTCTTCTTTAACAGAACTCTAAATCCAACCATGCGAAAGGTATTTATTTGCCACATATATAAACACTAAGAAATACCGTTTAACTTTGATAAACCAGGTGGGATGAACACAGTTGTCAGATGTCACTTCGGTTCTGTCCACCACGCTCAGCACATACATGATAAAAAAAAAAAGGTGACAATATATTTTCAAACTGTCTGAGGAGGAAATATTAATGACAAGGACTCACTGTGAAGTATTTGAAGAGTTAATACTTCAAAATAAAACACAGAAAGTGCAAGAGGTGACAAAGTGCACAGTGACTTAACTTGACACACCAGCGCTCTGCTGAGGACAAGACAGCGGACGGTCCGAACATGAATCCTAAACTATACGGGACTTGGATCGTGACATGACTCTGGATTAAATAATATGCGCATGAACCTAATCTAAACATGAATCTAACATTTAACACATGACAAGACTAATGTGAGCGACGGGACACGACACGTACAAAGATCTGATGTTATCAAATTCATTTGCGTTTGGAAAGAGTCCACTGGAACGGTGTCTGACCCTGACTGATGTGGTTTGGGCTGATGAATGAGTTTCATTTTTAATATGGAGTGTCCAGCTGTGACTCATCCTCATATTGTTTCATGTGAATGTTCGTCCCATCTCCTTGAATACAAATGAGACTCAGATGACGTCACCAAAAACTGTTTTAAATTCTTAAAATAGGAAGTATGGCAAACTCTTTGGACATTTGCATGTAGAGATCTGTTCCCGTTTCCTGTCCCTTTGATCCACTTTCACTCTGCATCCTGGAAAACCACCCGCTGTGGAGCTGCAGGCATGTGGGTCACACGTCAGGATCAGGCTCAAATAAACACTTTGAAAACTTCATTTCATATCTGTCCCTCGTGTCGCTCTGTGGCTCTGGGAAAAATAAAAAGTGAAGGGCTGAATAATTCACCAGCCACTGAAGTGATGGAGGCGTGGAGGAAAAATGATTCCAACAGGCTCGCACCTGGACAGAAAGACAATGGAAGGACAAGAGTCTGATATAAATATTCATAAAGACAGACTGCATGGGCTAGACTGGCATTTCAGTAATCAGAGAGAGAGAGAGAGAGAGAGAGAGAGAGAGAGAGAGAGAATAAGTAGTACATGTCACTCAGCTGCCAGGTCTGTGATAACAAATAATAATAGCAGAAATGGCTTTGACTCAAGTCGCCTTGCAACAACACCATGTTTCCGCTCATCTCCACTACAGCGTCTAATTAATTTGTCTCTTTGAAGTTTCATGGTGACGTAGCCATGAAGGGAAAACATCATCATGAGTGCAAAGAGATTTACTCTCATATCAGCAAGAAGTGAGGGAATTATTTTTGCAGCAATCATCTGCAGCAGCGGCATGAAACCAGCACTGACGATGGCACCTCATACAAATCAGGAATAACGTGGTAAATAGGCTCGACAGGGACCAGTGGTTGTATTTGTATGTTGTCTGAAATGAGCAGATTAACACAGAATCTGTCAGACTTTGGATGTGATGGATCACAGGGCACCACACTAATGACATATTTTATAAAACATTGTTTCTGATTTCTTAGAAATGACATTCAGAATGATGACGAGTTTTATGATAAATTCGAATGCACCGTTTTAACTGGAGAAGATCAAACATTATGTGAACGTTATGAAAAAAAGTTTGACTCAAAATGAACTGTAATACACATTGAACATTAAACAAAAAATACCCTGCTTTTATTATGAAGAGGATTTTTGTATGCATCAGAGTTCCATCTATTCACACTCCTTGACAGTAGGTGGCGATGATGACCTGCAATGCTAACAGACACCCACCACTTCAACCCGCAGAGTCTGTTTTCATGTGACCATAGACGAACGCAAGGTCAACATTACAAGTTGCCGAGTGTAAAAGGAAACATTTCCCTCTAACGTCACCACCTGCAGGTCATTTGTGTTTATCATTAAACCTGTTTTTTCATGTTCGCATACATCATTTTCTGTCCTCTCTCAGATTCAAACTACTCCATGTTTTCATTCAATACAATTGAGTAGTTGAAAATTCTCCCTAATTTGGGTCGAGGCCCGTCATTTCGGGTTGATGGCGGGTCCCGAAGCCAGACCACTTGAAAACCACTCCCGTAAATAATCCCTTAAAAGCCTCCTGAAGTCAAACCAGACTAACAATCGGTGAGCGTGACAGTCTGTGCCTATTCAGTGAGAATGCAATCACAGCGAACCACATTGTGAACAATAGATGTGCAGCGACAGTATTTCTGTGGCAGCAGCAGTAGCAGCAGCAGCATGTGGCCGTCTGAATGTCTGTGTGTTTAACTACTTTACATCTGCTTTCCGAATCCTTACATTTCAGATGAATATGAAATGAGAGGAGCTGTATTAAAGTTGAAATTGTCTCACTGGAGAGGTAATGTATTGCATTATGTTTCATTATTATCTTAGAATGTGTGACTAGATGGACACTGTTCAAGTTATTTTCAACCTCTTAATCCTATGAGCAACACTTTATATTTCAGAACTAATATAATCATTTAATTTCCAAGTAAATGGTTTCAGTTAAACTGAAGTAAGTTGTTTTAGAGGTACATTATGTGGCGCTTCGCAACATCTAATGTTGCCTTCGGTTGAAGTTCACTGTAGGGTAAACTATACATTCATTAAACATTCATTTCTGTCAATCAATAAGAAAATCATTTCATCTAAATGTGACACACTAAGCCTTTAAAGCTAATTGTTACATCACAGCCCTCCACTGACCCTCGGTCCACCAGGACAGCGCTGCAGATCCATCGTCATGAGACTATCTTCAATATTGATGGTGGCACATTGTGGATCAAGTATCCTGTGAACCTCCACCTTTCTCTGCACCCGCTCTAGTTTCATCCCCCACACGTCTACAGCCTTTCAGGCTCTGCAGGGGTCTGTTCACGGGGGGTGGAAGTTTGAACCCCAAGCTCCTTCATTGTCAATCATCAGGGGCACGAGTGTCAAATCACATGACCCACAAGTGCCTGCATCTCTGTTGGAAGTGCAACAGGAACAGGCACCTGCACACTGTTCATTTCCTCAACTTGTTTACCTTCAGAATAGGCAACTGTGTATATATATATATATATATATATATATATATATTTGTTTTTTATTTGATTTGTTTTGTGTGATGGCCGCCAAATGCGTCCTGCCAACCTTATTCACATTATGGATAGATGAGCAACAGGTGTGTTAGCATGTGGAGGCACATCACTGACAATGCGATATCCATTTATCGGAATGCATTTCACATGATGAATATGGAAAGAGGACATTTTGGTTTTTGCATGAAAGTTCAAAACAACATCACACTGTTTTGTGGGTCACTTCACTATATTTACATCAACATCATATAGCGGTGATCAATGAACAGCACCTGTGTCAGTACGTACGATATGTGCTGCAGCACAACACTGTCGTTGTCCAATGGAACATTTGATTGAAAAGTTCCCTCCAAATTCTTCTTCTTGTTGACAAGTTGCTGAGGTCATGACTGATAAGTTTGAACAGGCTAAAGTGCAGCAATGGAAGTTATTAAGGTGGACTGACGTTATTAAGGTGGACTGAAAGTTATTCAATTGGACGTTAATTATTCATTCATCATTTGTGAAAAAGTGTTCCATTGGAATTAAATGACCGTAATTTCCCGGCGGAGGAGCCTGTAGTTTGAATTCAATCTCAAGACATTCATTATGCTAATGTGCATCATGAGCCTGAGTATGTGGGGTGGGAAGAGGGGGGGGGGGGCTTGGGGGGGGGGGGGGGGGGGGGGGGGGGGGCTTCATCAGTGTGATTAATGTTTTGAAAAGGAACCAACAGTTGTTTATGACTCAGCATTTCTCACCATGACAGCGGAGGACATTTACGATGACGCCTGCTTCACCGGACGACGTCATGGGCAGAACGCTGCCCTACGGAATGATTACCAGTGCAATGAGGTTCGCGTGAGAGATCAATACAGACACTATGTAATTCTTACGGCAGAGTCACATGACCACAGGTGACTCATGCAGCCAGGCCTGGAGCCGCCAAGGTTCATGGAGGTGGTGGGCACATGCACAGTTGACGCTACATGCCGGGTCACTGGGAGACAGACGGATCTCTGGCTGCGGTCAAACGATCAGACGAGGTGTGTGTGTGTGTGTGTGTGTGTGTGTGTGTGTGTGTGTGTGTCCACAGGGCCCGTGCATCGGTCTTCGCCTGTCATCCCGGAACCACCCTCTTCATCATTAAGCCGTGCTTCTGCTGGCCAGCCATGGAGAAGGAGGTGGGGGAGTACGTCGTCGCTTGCCCCTTCTGCCCCCAGAGCAAGAGGTGGCCCATCGTCCGGCTCCTGGTCCGACATCTCCCTGGACTTTGTGACTGATTCGCCGCTTTCAGAAGGTAAGACAGCCATTGTGACTGTCGTTGATCTTTTTTCTAAAACGTGCCGCTCCGTTCCCATTCCCAAGTCACCCACCGCCAAACGGCCGAGCTTCGCATGCAACGTGTTCCGGATCCACGGCCTTCCCGTCAACCTGGTTCATCTCCACGTTTTGGAAGGAGTTCTGTTCACTGCTCGGGGCCTCCATCGCTCTCACCTCGGGATATCACCCTCAGACCAATCGCCAGACGGAGAGGACGAACCAGGAGTTGGAGACGGGACTCCGCTGCCTGGTGTCCCGCAACCCCTACCTATCCTGTAGTCTTTCCCCATTCCAGTGTCCCCACGGCTACCAAAGCTGAAGGCATACGGCTGCATCATGAGGTCATTGTTTTGTGTTGAAATCATAATGAGTGGTATTGCTCACATTGCACACGTTGCCTCTTCGTAGTACGGCACTAAGTGTTGAATTACATCTACGTACTTCCCTCTGCCAGGTCCTCACACTACATCACCGGCCAACAGTGGCAGCAGCATCAGACACCAGCCGGACGATCTAACCTTCCTGCCTGTATGGATCCACTGGAGGGAGGGTGGGGGTGTGTATGTGTGTGGGGGGGGGGTGGGGGTGGGGGCGGTGGAAGATACATGCAAAGCATCTAAGAACACAGCTCCTCTGCAGAGCTGCCGGCAAAACACCGTCAGTGTCGACCTTTTTACTCACGTCTCAGTGTGGCATGTTAACACACAGGGGCGACACACAAACACACACCAGTCTCATCCCATTACTGCCAGTGCAAGATATGGTTTAATGTGGTGAATTATTCATGAATCAATAAAGGCCCACCTCGAAAGGTTAATGTGTTAATCTGCCGTCTGCTCCTCGGAATCCTTTAAAAAAGATTATTCCTTGGAATCCGCTGACATCACTGCTCCGGCGAAACGAAGCAGAATTGCACCAGTGATCTGTGACTCACGTGTGATTGGAGTTCAATTCATTCTGCCCTCCTGTAGACCTTAATCTGTGGAATCGTGAAAACAAGGTAATGAGACTGGTTTGGAGAGTATAATCATGCAAATGTGCTCGATGCAGAAATGACCAGAATAAAGATGCTTCCACTAACGCCCAATACTGTGTCACATGCTTTTTGTACATCTCTATTCAATCATATCATACGTGACCTTGACTGTTTCCTTTATACATGACAGTGATGCGCAGAGTGTTGATAAGTTGCTCACTGCATTTGAGGGAGATTATTTGTGGAGTAACAGTTTGGCTTGATGAATGAACATTTTAGTTGGGACAACATATGGATCCTAATCACTGCAGAGAAATTGATTTCGCTGATCAGAGTAAGTGCCCCCTAACCTTAAGTTACCCCTCTCTTCTCTGTTAACCCTTCCTGACCTTCCATAGAACAAGTCCACCGGAGCATATCTTTGCATTTTTTACTTAATGCAGTGCCATTTTTTGGAGGATTTTAATTTGCTATACATCGATACAAACCCTACATCCCAAATATTAAAAAAGAAATGTGTGGACTTATGTCCATATTGACTAAATGAATTGCTAAAAACCAAACAAATTATTATTCTAAATACAGAAATACCTGAGCTGTCCTTCAAAATTGTAAAAAAGTTACACCAAATCCTTTTAAAGCACAGAAAATGTATTATGAACTTGTGCAAAACTTACATTTTGAGATATGTAAGTGTAGAAACTAAGCGTGAAAATAACACCATGTCTAATTTAAGATTGATTACATTTTAAAAAGCAAATACGATTCAATAAAAAAGAAAAAAAGACAAAAAAATAGTTATAAAAGTATAAAGATGCAGCCGCACCCACTGGATTAGAACACGAATGGTCTCCTTCTCTGAGAGCGACCTTCGTTGTTCTATGGTGATGACGGCTGCGTTGAGCTGTCATCGCATATTGACAGGGACGGAGCCGTGAGAGTCACTCGTTGACCTGTTGACCCACATGTTGAAGCACTCAAGGTTGATCTGCAGTTACCATCACAACTGAGCCTTTAGCCTTCGCCCACTGTTCTTATCATCAGCAGAGCAACACCAGACCAGATACAGGCTGAGCTGCACTGTGTCTGTGTGAGTCTGTGGGTCTGGATCATTAACATTAATCGAGCCCGGGAATGAACTGGCAACATGAGACCAACTTCTCTCCATTACCTGAGCTCAAGCTCCAATTAAAGCCAATAATACAGTCTCCTTTCTATCATGGCAACACCAAGTGAAACAGGTTCATTCACTTTGGACAATGACAGCAAATGACTGTGTTCAAAATGAACACAAATATTTTCCTTTTCACGTGAGAGAGCGACTATGATTATTTAGACTATAAAGAATTAGAGCCTGCTATCACTGGGGAGAGTGTCTGCAAAGGTATAATGACATTGAAGTGTCAGTGGTGGAGGTCCGTCATGTCTAAGGCACTGACAATGAAAAGCCCCTTAAAAATTCATTATGGGCTGTAATTCTATAACGATTGCATCTCTGCGGGCGGGGGGGCGGGGGGGGTAAGGACAGCCGCACTGGATGCTTCTGTGTGTACCGGCGGCATCACTCCGGGTCACAGGATCTGAGATTACCTTTAATAACTAGTGTCTGCAGAAGCCTTTGTTCTCGTTGCCTGTTATTCAAATGAGACGGATGAAAGGAGAGGGGGAGATGGACGGATAGAGGAGAGAGAGAGAGAGAGAGAGAGAGAGAGAGAGAGAGAGGGGAACACTTTGATTGCAATATTGACCTTGTTATGCAAAGTCTGATATGAAAACATCTTTTGGTATAAATGCAGATGAAGGCTGGAGGGAGTGTGTGAAGCCACATGGGTTGAAGGATCTCTCGTCAGTGAAGCCTGTTACATCTTTTGACATTTACAGCTCTGTGTAAATGTCATCGAGATATAAGTATATATTCACACGGTTGCTTTACTTTGGTCGGAAGAGTTGCTGCTCCAGTCGTATTTATATGGCAGCTCACCGCTACACGTGTCACAGGTGGTTAAACTGTGTCTCAGTATAACGGCGGGATGATGGGCACCACATTGCTCCATTCTTTTTTGGAGAATGACATCATTTCTTTAAAAAACATAAACATTATAACAACACTGCAAATTCATTGTTAAAGGCGCCGTGTGTAAGACTTGGTGACATTTCGAGGGTGAGGTTGCATGTTGTACCCATCACCTCACCTTTCTGAACATGCATATATTTACCCACTCATGTAAATATACATCACTGGGCTCATTTAAAGGTAATACAAAAAAAAAGTATATATTTAGGCAATGACAAATTCATGAAAATCTCAGCATTTCATTGTTTTGTAATTTCGTTAGAAGTGACAATAATTACTAAAATCATACACAATGTACCTTTACGAGTCGATTTTCAATGCCAGTATAATGAATTTCTTAAAGCTGGCGGCGGTTTAGAATACGCTTGTTTCACACTCTGATTAGAAGCAATGACGACACAGATGTACGATTATTCCGTTCAGTAGTTTACTGAAGTTGAGTAAGATATGGTTTCTGTCGTAATACAACAAAACTATACATATATATATATACATTTGTCAGTGTTATCAATTATTTTGTCATTTTCTAATTGTCTATATTTTTTTTAATCTTTTTACATTTTTCATTATTTGAATGTATCTGCTCTCCCACCTGCGATGAAGTTGTGAGGTGTTCAAAGTCACAGTGAGAATGGACATGATGTTTCAAACTTAAGACTGGAAAAAAGAGGTTTAATGAAGATGTAAACAAAGTCAGCCTGGACTGAAAGTGATACCAACAAATGAATCATTTATTTCTCCTTCAGGTGTCTCCTCCCCTTGACACTGACTGAAGCAAACTCAACCAGGGAAGGTTTTTGCCTCATAATGGTTTGGAAAAGCCTCATCAGCCCTGAAAGTAGAGTTCATGTCCTACAGCTACAGAACAGAACAGCCTGCTCCTCAGTGCACAACACAAAGGTCAGGATGCAGCCTGCACGTGAGCCGTGTGTTCAGGGACACTCATCTTCACAGCCCCCCAGGTGTGAGACCGCCGCTGCTCCTCTGAAGACCTTTGATACTTCAATATAGAATTGGAAACATCCACTCATGGAGCCTTCAACTTTAGCATCCTCATTCAATTCAATTCACTTCAATCTCGTTGTACACTGTGTATAATGACAATAAAGGCATTCTATTCTATTCTATTTTGTCCGAGGGGCAACCTCTAGGTGCGGACGGATGAGGCAAGATAGGAAGTGAAAAAACGTGCAGTTCATAGCGTAACCACCGGGGGCTGGCTCCAAATGAGAGCAAATCCCCATAGACTCCCATGTTAAAATCACCAAATTCAGAGGTGAATGAAACTGGTACAAGCTTCGGTTTTGGTCTCAATCAGTCACATGTTTTCCCGTGACAACTGTTCAGGGGGTGAATTTTTTTCTAAGACACATATTGTTATTTTTTATTGACATATGAAAATGTGCATATTTAGGGGCGTGGTCTCTTGACTGACACCCGAGCCGACCTGTTGTGTACCACGGTGACGCCACCACGAGCCAACCCACTGTTCCGTGTGTGTTCCGTTTTGCTTCCCTCTTTTTTGAATGAACCGGCAACTAGGAGGAGTTAGGATTCAGCAAGATGGCGACAAGGGACTCGCCCACAATTAATCTAATACCCCA
>JAFBJT010109438.1:0-10712 GCA_016785325.1 Chascanopsetta lugubris
CTGACTCAGAGCTTGTGCATGTGTGGATATTGTTACAGGCACTTCCTGGAGTTATATTGGTGACGTCATCGTATAATACAGGGAAAAAGTGCATGACTCACACCTTTTCTTGTTGTTTTGTTGTAAACAGGATGTTTACAGATCACAGATGCTGGTTCACTTCATCAGCTTGTTGAAGCATCACCATTTCTACATAGAGCACTTTCCTTTGTTCTTACCGCAAATACACAGAAGTCCCACTGGTGGTCTTTGGTGGGAGGGGCCAACTCTGAACAGTGTGTTTACAAGCACCACCATGGACCAATCATGCATCCTATTCCTCTAATGGTGGCTCCATATGAATCGGGTGCAACTTTGAGATCATGTCCACTAGTGGAAATGGCCCCACTCATGATTCATTTCAGATGTATGAACTAACTCATCATCTTCACCTCAGGAAGTTTGTGTTTCCACACAAAGAATGTCGCCACCGCCGCCATCTCCTCCTCCTCTGTACCTGCTTAGCACCGCCGGGCCAAGATCGGAGGTCAGCCGCCTGACCACTGCACTCCAACATTATATTGACTTCTATTACACACACACACACACACGCGCACACACACACACACACAGTGGAAGAGAACATTCCACAGCAGCAAAGAGCCGGGCGGCGTGGACATCCTGAGGAAACAACACTCACTTCCTGTCAAATTAAGCCAAGCCGATGGCTGCTCTGGGTGATAACCGCCACCACTGCTCATTACTGAGTGGTGGAGGTGAAGCGCCACCTTAGAGTCTGATCCCGCCCATTACGTCCAGATCTGACCTCACACACACACACACACACCGCCTCTAATTCAGCCTATAGGCAGGAGTCGGTTGACCCTCAGGACAGTCGGAGTCGATGTTCCTCGGACAGGATGGGCCTCTTCCTCCTCCTGCTCACCTCCTCACTCCTGTGCAGCTGTAAGGCTCCTGGCGTTTGACCTCCCACTGTGGATCTCTTATGATTTCTGGACCATGAGTGGGTTTGTCTCTAATCTGGTGCTTTCTTCCTTTTTATCCCCAAGACTTCCATCCAGGATCGGTGGTGGACGCACAGCGATGTAAGTAGAACCTGCTCTGCAGGACCCGCTTCACTCCACTGACCTGGCATCAGCTGCCTGTTATAGTTCGTGTTGATATTATATAATCAACCAGAAGAAGACACTTAAAGGTGCAGTGTGTAAGATTTGAGTCTTTTTTTCACTTCTAAAACTTCATATTGACATTTTCATGAATTAATAATCACCTAAATGTATTATTTTTCCATTACCTTTAAATGAGCCCATGAATGTGTATTTACATGAGGAGCGCGTCCTCTCTACGGGGGCTGCCATCTTTATACGTTAGCCCTGAGTGGACGTACTAAACAACTGAAGTCTGCCATTGGTTCTCCTGCATGTTCAGAAGGGTGAGGGTGAGGTGATGGATACAACATGCAGCTTCACCTCTAGATGTCACCAAATCGTACACACTGCACCTTTGAACAGAGACGTGGTCAAAGTGGAACCAGTCCCGTTTGTTATCAGGAGCTCTCGCATCACTCCCGCGTGGTGCGGGTGGAAAAGTGGCGGCAGGAAGTGTCACACGCCTCCCTGTGCTCCTCTGTGGGCTGGTGATGGATGGAAGGCATGAGTCAGGCCCCATCAGATACAGTGGAGATGGAGGTGGTGTTGGGTTGGAGCAGGTTCAGGCCGTATGTGTGTGTGTGTGCGTGATTGCTGTGTTTTCTCTTGTTGTGTCTCAGAGGACAGATTCCGTGTGTATTGACATGTCAGGTTGTCAACTTGAAACTTTTAGATCAAGAAAAGTCCAATTTAATTTTATTACACAAAAATGCAAAGAAAATCAAACACAATTTTTGCATTTTAAGATTTGTATGATAAAGTTCTGAGAATAAAAGTTGAGCCTTCCTCCTCTGTCAGTGCCCGAATACATTAGTTTATGATGTACACCCGGTCGGTGGATCCGTATCAGATCTGCCTCCTCATCCCTCTGCTCCTGTACAGTATAGTTGGAGTCTTTAACATGAACTACTCTGAATGTCTCACCGTATTTGCCTGCTTATATGCATCTTCACTCAGTCACTGCTCAAGTTCAAAGATTCTATTTGATTTTATTAGGGTATTTTTGTATTGTATCCTATTTTGTTTTATTTTGTTTTACTTTGTTTTATCTTGGTTTGGTATTTTATTTTGTCTTGCCTTACTTGCTTTGTCTTTGTCTTTGCTTTGCTTTGCTTTGTCTTGTCTGTCTTTCCTGTTTTCAAATCTGCCGTAACACAGATACATTTGACGTGACTTGAAGGATTAGGGAGTGAACCAAACTGAACCAAAAAGTAAGGAGGTGAGGAATCGAAGATATTTGACATTTGAAAAACAAAAGATGAATCAGGGTGTAGACGTAGTAGATTGGCCTGTGTGAGAGTGACTTTTTGCCTGGAGCTGTCGCTGCTTGTCGAGTCTGTTGAGAAACATTTGCAGAATCCTCCTTTAAAGCAGTGGAGCCGCCTCATTCACGAATGTATCCATTGTGTGGAGAGGTTCTCCCTGAGACTCATATTGATTTACATGATGTTGAGTCATTGTCGAGGCCTGTGCATCAATACAGATGTTGCAGTTTTGAACACTGCTGTAAGTGTTTCATCCATATCTGCCTAAAATGTTGTTATTGTATGAAACGAGGCGTCGCTCTCTCTCTGTGGCCTCTGGCTGCCACTTGGACTGAAGGGGAAGTGTCTCTGAGGTGGACAGGCTCTGTTTTCCAAATCTAAGTGCTTTCACTTGTGATGATGCAGCGCAGCAGAGCTCTGTTTATCCTCATATTCATGTTGTCTGAGTGTTCAGTTGTTCACTGAATTTGAACTTGCACGTCCGTGGACCCTTAACAAGTCATGTGTCCAGTATGAATCAGATAAGTTGGTGCATTCTTAAGACACAGACAGACGAACTGAAAGGGGAGTGGCCTGCAGGAGACGGCTCAGGTGTCAGTCAAGAGACCACGCCCTTAGTCATGCATCATTTCAAACGTCGGTAATAACAAATAAGCGAGTTACCTGCGGTCACAGGTAAACATGTGACTGATGGAGACCAAAACCAAACTTTGCATGTTTCATTCACCACCATCATTTTAACATGGGAGTCTATGGGGATTTGCTCCCTTTTGGGGTCTGCCCCCAGTGGCCAACCCATGAACTTTACATTTTTTCACTTCCTATTGTGCCTCGTCCGTCTGCACCGGAGGTTGCCCCTGGTTCACACCCAGCGGTCACCCTGAGCCGGTGACTGCGGGTGCTCACTGGAGGTCAATAAAGAGTGAGGTGACGATGTCACCACATTCTTCAGCTAACTCAAACCTGACTTTAACTCCACATGATGACTCCGTGACGGTCGTGTGTAGAACTTGGAGCAGAGCTCTGCCCTGGACTTACACTGATGCTGCATGCGATCCAGCTCCTCTGATTCACTCCACACATCCCCAGTCACTAGTTTCTCAAACAAAGTGCTTTTCCGGCCTTTTTACTTTGTATTTTTTCTCTCGCTCTCCGGTTTTGTTTACGACCCCACAGACGCCCACTCGGAGTCAGAGCAGCCTGTTGTCTCCACCATCTGGGTGCGTTAGTAAGGAGGCAGAGTGGGCAGATGCTCTCCGTCTCCGTTCCACTGTGGAAAACTCAGCTGTTGACACTTCTGAAAGTCGCTCAGATGGATGCAAATGAGCGTTAGGTGTTGTGCTGAGATACAGAACGATCTCCTGTGACTCATTCATTAAACGCTTTCTGTTTGTGTGTGTAAAGGTTATCAAAGCGCTCACATGTGAATGAGCAGGTTGGCAGCTGTGATCATCATCAACCGGGCTGGAAATGAAAACATGACCCTGGGTGAAAAAACACATGATTATTAATCATGATTTGATTTTTAAAGTTTTGTCGAGGCAACTTCCAGGGTCAATGCAGGGAGAGAATAAACAGAAAAGCAGAGTTTTGAGGTGTAGATGACAGTTTGGTGAGATAACTCCTTCAAGTCATTTCACCCATTTAAAGGTGCAGTGTGTAAGATTTGGTGACATCTACTGGTGAAGTTGCATGTTGTATCCATCACCTCGCCCGTCCCATTTGAGCAAGCAGGAGAACCAATGGTAGCCCTCAGTTGTCACTAAAGCTCAAAAGATTAGTACGTCCCCTCTGGGCTATTGTAAAAAAAACATGGCGGCCCCCGTAGAGAGGACCCGCTCCTGATGTAAATATTCATTAATGGGCTCATTTAAAGGTAATGGGGGAAAATATGCATTTAGGTGATTATAAATTCATGAAACTTACACACATTACTGTGTGTAATTGTTTAGCAAAACTGATAAAAATGACAGAAATCGCACATACTGCACCTTTAAAGGGCTAATTATACGTATGTCAAAAGCAAGATAATACGTAAAAATCTCTCTATATAATTGTTTAGTAATTCTATTTCTATAGATGGAAGTGATCAAATTTGACCAAAATCTCACACACTGCACCTTTAATACCAATGACCCCCCCCCCCCCCCCCCCCCCCCCCATCACCATCATCACACCGAGCTGTATCCTCCGGTTGTTTCCATGAATCACAACCAAAGAATTCCAGCTAGTCATACTCACGTTATTGTTTATTGTGCACATCTCACCTCCAGATAAGAGGCTGACGACAGTGTAATGAAATTCCATTGTGACACTTACGTTTCCTGAATACTGAGCTGATGTTCAGTTTAATGGCTTTCACAGAATTTCAGCAACACGGCGCCGATGGAAATGCAAGAAATCTTGTTTTTTTTTTAAGATCAAAAGCCAAAATTCAAACCTAATCTTTCGTTTTGAATCCGCCCCCTAGTGTTCACCATAAGAAGCATCGTCCTTTCCATCGAGCCCGGCGCCGACGTGGCGCGGGGCGCCAACGTGACGGTGCGGTGTAAGGCCGTGGTCAGCAGCTCCGGGCAGGAGGCGCTGGGTCGTGAGTACACCATCTACAAGGACAGCAACACGGTGTACACCAAGAACTCCAGCACGGCAGAGGATCTCCTCTACCCGCTGCCAGACGCCAGAGTCTCCAACACGGGCAAATACAAGTGCAAGATCAACATCAGGGGCAAAGAGATGACCAGCGACGCCGTCAAGCTCACGGTCTCAGGTAACGGGCGCTTTGACTCTGGCTCCCAGCTCTGGTCTCACCTGTCAGGGCTCATGTCGTCTTCTACCGCACCTCCACTGATCTGGGCGGCGGGGTATTTCTCCCAGGACACATAGGGTCCGAGTGGGATTCAAACCAGTGACCTGTGCATTCAAAGGCGACCGCGCTAACCGCCGAGCCACAGCCGCCCCCAACGGGTTTATGGTCAATCGTTGATGCGTTGGGATGAAGTTAACAGGCTGCAACTGTGAATAGTTTTTAAGTGTGTCTCTGCAGAACACTGGATGGGGAGAATATGCCTTTAAAGGTGCAGTGTGTAAGATTTGGGCCATTTCTGTCACTTCTAAAGACAGTACAAAACAATTTTCATGAATTTATAATCATCTAATTGTATCATCTTTCTTCCATTATCCTTAAATGAGCCCATTAATGTATGTTTACATGAGGAGCGGTCTTCTCTATGGGGGCCGCCATGTTTTTACTGTAGCCCAGAGTGGACATGCTAAACATCTATTGAGTTTTAATGACAACTGAAGTCGACCATAGGTTCTCCTGCATGTTGAGAAGGGTGAGGGTGAGGTGGTGGACACAACATGTAACTTCACCTCTAGATGTCTCCAAATCGTACACACTGCACCTTTAATTATGTATCATGATAATTTAACTCTTAACTTAACTCTCATGTCAGTGTGATGAGGAAGCTGTTCTAGTTTGCATTACAGGAGCTTTTTTTTTCTTTAACAATTATATTTCTGAGCAAATTAAAGGCCCAGTGTGCAAGTTCTAGGTGAAAGTATTTCCATAATCCTCTAAGCATTCAGCCTGTTGTTTTCATTACCCAAGAGGCTCAGCACCATGTTTGTACAGTAGCCCAGAATGGACAATCTAAGCTCCCTTTGAGTTTTAAAGCTAACTGGGGGTTACCTTAGGCTGAGGTGATGGGTATCAAGCGGCAACATACGACTTCACCACCACTTGTCATTAAATCCTACCAACTGCACCTTTACATTTTCATTTTCCAGGTCTGTCAAAACCGTCCCTTGACATTAACAAGGGCGTGGTCGACGAAGAGGAGGAGGTCACCGCCAGGTGCACGGCGCCAGGAGAGACCGGCTCCATCTTCTTCTACTTCTACAAGGACTCCAAGGTCATCCTGGAGAACCGGGTCAGCTCCAACCATCTGGAGACCAAGTTTCGCTTCAGCAGCGTGGGCGTCCACAAACTCCGCTGTGCCTACACCGTCCTGATCCTGCCCGACTCCTTCAAGTCGGAGGAAAGCAACACCGTCCTGGTTTCCGTCAAAGGTAGGTGGAGTTTTCCAAAGTGCCGACTTTGGAAAACCTCCGGAAGCCGCTGAGGAAATGTCCTCTCCTCCTCAGAGCTTTCCATCAGCCCCCTCCTGGAGATCCTCCCTCCGTCCAACATCTACGAGGGAGACCTGCTCAGCATCTCGTGCTCGGTCAGGAACTTCATGTACGGCTCGAACAGCAGGTACCTGTACCTGAGCCACGGGACCCGGCTCCTCAGCAGCGGAGAGACCAGGGTCAACCACAGCCTGGTGGCACACGCTCGGGACCCGGGGGATTTCGAGTGCAGGCTGGAGATGGGAAACCTGGTGAAGGTCACCACCAAGATGGTCACAGTCACCGGTGAGTCAACAGAGGGGAATGTAAGGGATTTCAACAGGGTTGTCCAATACACGGCCCGCGGGCCAAAACTGGCTGGCCGGAGGCTGCAAACTGTCCCGTCAGATGACTTAGCAGAGTGTAACATTCACAGAAAACACATCAAGGGCAATGTTTCAATAAAAGCATCTGAATTTACTTTTTTTTTGCCTCAAAACAAAGGGAAATCTTTATTTTCATATCCATTTTTATTACTAACAGCTGCAGTGTTATTTGTGTAATACATATGACATCTTCATTTATAAATTTGTCATTTAAAAGCTGTCTATAGAGATAATAGGTGAAAATAGTTTATACAGTTATTTACTTAATGAGCAGTGTCTCCCTCAAGTAAATGATGATTATTGGTCAAAATGAAAATGTGTATAATTAGTTCTTCATATGCTGAAAAAAAAACAACACATCGAAAATACAATTAATTCAACATTTTAGAAACTCAGTTTATATCATGAACAGTTTCAGGTCGAACATAGAACCGTGATGTGTGCGCACTTCTTTTTAAAGTCCAGTGGAATGAATTCACGTCCTCCCCCCGCTTTCAGTAACACGTGATGAATCCTCTCCACAGAGCTCTTCTCTGCTCCCACTCTCACCATGTCTCCTGCTGAAGTCTTCCAAAAAGAATACATGACCCTGACGTGCAGCAGCGAGAGCTTGGCCTCCGACAGGATAGAGCGGGCGGAGCTGAAGTACAGTCTGGAGCCGCCCGACAGTCCACTGCTCTCCACCAAGCCTGGAGTCTTCTCTGGCAGGGCCCTGCTCTATGACTTCAACTACACCTGTGTGGCCCAGGCCAGAGGCATCATGAAGCGCAGTGCCACCCTGACTGTTCGTCCCAAAGGTGAACCTCACTCTTGGTTTGAAAGGTCCATGGCCAGACTTCAGCAGCCTGTGCTCGCTCGTTGAGTGAAGGGACACAGGCGTCTCTTAAAGGTGCAGCGTGTCCGATCTGGTGACGTTTAGTGGTAAAGTAGCATGTTGTATCCATCACCTCACTCTTACCACTCAGAGCATGCGGGAAAAACCTATGGTAGCCGTCACTGGGAGTTAAAGGTGCAATGTGTGCGATTTCGGTCATTTTTGAAATTTCTAAAAATATCACAAAACGATTACATACTGACATTTTCATGAATTTTGTAATCACCTAAATGTATTATTTTTTCTATTATCCTTAAATGACTCCATTATTGTATAGTTACATGAGGAGCGGGTCCTCTCTATGGGGGCCGCCATGTTTTTTTTACAGTATAAATGGACGTACTATTAAGTCCCGAGTAAAGCCCACAAATGAGTTTGGCCCTGCTGGGACCAGATTTGTACTCCAGCAAAGCCAAATAGTCTGAGGGTGTAAATCAACATGTACATGCAAACACTGTAGGCGTGGCTGACCAATCAAAATAGAGCAAACACACTGGCCAATCAGAGCAGGCTGAGGCTGCTCTGATTGCAACTGTGGCTCGAGCATTGGACAGTTACAGGACACTGACGTTGTTTCTGAACATTCGCGCATGTAAATCTTTTCAAGTCATGACACAGAGACAAATTATGAATCCGAAGAAGTGATTTTTCATTAGACGAGTGTGTCGAGTTTTTGGCATCACTCCTACGATTAAAGCCTCGGATGGTGAAAAACACTGAGCTCCAGGCTACTTCTGGTTTCTTTGCACCAGGAGGCAGGAACATTGGGGTTTGCAGTGCTTTGGGATTGCAATAGATAAACACGGTGCTATGCACCACCAAAGATCCACGACGATGTCATAAGACGCAACATAGAATAGAACAGGACACTACTTTATTTCTCCATGTGTTTACTTTCCTCTGTCCTTCTTAGTTTCCGTCTCCACCCCGAAGATCTCAGTGGTGGGCCGGGTGATCCTCGGACAGCCGTTCAAGATCCTCTGTCTCTCGGACTACGGCAGCTTCCCCATCAACTACACCCTGCTGTGGAACTACGAGCAGCTGAGCACGGTCTCCGTCAGGCTGCCCTCTCAGGAGGCTGTCTTCACCGCCGCCGTCAAGCGGCCGGAGGAGATCGGCAAGTACATGTGCGAGGCCAAGAACAACCACAAGGAGGCGCCGCTCAGTAAACGACTCAACGCTACTGTCATCGGTAGGTCGTCAAAGACCCGGTTCGTTCTTTATCCATTCACACAGTGGGTTTGTTTTTGAATGAATCTAGTTTAAAAAAATACTATGTGCTCAGGGTGCAGTCAGCAGCAGGATTTAGTGGCATCTAGTGGTGAAGTTGCATGTTACAGCTGAAAACCTCTCACCTTACCTTTCCCTTCCAAGCACAGAACCTGTGGCATTTATTTTGATCATTCTGGGCTACTGTTTTTTGGGGTTTCTTTTCATTCTCATTTTAAGGTTAATGGGAACAACAATTAATTTATATGTACAGTCGTTTATACTCTTGTAAAAACAGAATTACTCCATATTCAGTTCTAACCTAAAAAAAAAATGGAAATCATTTCATCAATGCCTCACATACTGCACCTTTAAAGACAGGTGACCCTGGGTCACATGTGTCAAACTCGTGGCCCGTGCGCCAAATCCGGCCCGCCAGGTCATTTTAATGCAGCCCACGAGAGCTTAAAGGCGCATGAACATCTAATTCTAATTCCCTGTGAACTAGTTAATTACACATTGAACTTTGCACGTGTAGCAACATGTTCAGTGTTGACATGTCTACATGTATGGAAACGCACATAAGCTGATGTTCAGTGGTACCTACAGTTAGTCCTGTGGGTAAACGCGGCCCTCTGGGACTGACCGTGGTGCTGATGTGGCCCTGTGTGGAGAGGACGGCCCCAGGTGCAATCAGCAGCACTGACCTCCACGTTTGTCCCCCAGAGCCTGTGAAGGACCTGACTCTGACCGTCCTCCCTCACCTGCCCGACATCTCAGAGGGCGATCACCTCTACCTGATCTGCGGGATCAAAGGAACACCTCCGGTCACCTTCAAGTGGTACCGCGTCGGCACCGAGCTGCCGCTCTACACCAACACCACCGAGAGGAACAACAGCCAGTACCAGGTCCCGCGGCTGTCCAAGGCGCACAGCGGCACCTACTACTGCGAGGCCATCAACCACGCCAACCAGGTGGTCCGCAGCGAGGTGGTCACCATCCAGGGTGAGCCTGTTTCTGCCCCACGCACACACCTGCTGCAGTGTTAATGCACATTCGGCGGGTGGCTTTGCTGAATCCTTATTGCAGTTTTTGAGAATCACGTTTTAAATGCAAAGAATCCATCACGTCTCAACATTCAACATAAATTCACTTTCGAGCTGCGGCACAGCAGCGAAGCGAGTGACTGTTGGCTGTTCACTAAAAAGTAGATTTACAACACTGGTTGACCACATTTTAATTTATTTTCGTTTTTAATTCCCCTCAATGTGCAATACTGTAATGATGGTTTTATGAAAATTATTTGAATTATTTCCTTCATGGATAATAATTCTTGAGATGAGAAAATCCATGATTACTGATTTAGTGTATAGAGACTGAAATTTGAACCCATGACCTCAGGCATGTAAAGCAAGGATTAAGCATTTTTTTACTTAATGATGACACTGATTAATTTGCAATAAATAAAAACAAATTTAAAACAAACAATTCAGGGTTTTCAAAGGCCCCCCCCCTCCCCTTAGGCCCAGGTAAACCGCACCCCCCCCCCTTACTACGCCCCTGAGTGCACCTATATGCATCGGATCTGTGGAATCTTGTTCTGCCTCAGTTCAGAGGCTGCATCTGGAGACAGGTTCCATCACAGCAGTACAGCTTTAGTCTGTCTTGTCAGGAGCTCTCCTTTCAATACATCTGACAGGTGGTTACCCAGAATGCATTG
>JAFBJT010109439.1:0-21149 GCA_016785325.1 Chascanopsetta lugubris
TATATATATATATATATATTATATACATAACTGTGGTTCGCAGGGTATGAATTGAGATTATCAGATAAAAGCAGGGGCGGCTGTGGCTGACTGGTTGGAGTCATCCTGTAACCAGAAGGTCAAAGGTTCAGTTATAGTCTTACACTTCCCACATGCTGTTGTAGCATACCCCATGTTACCCCCATGTATGCCTCCTTTCCATTTAATTGGGTCAGGTGCAATGTTTCTCTCATGACCCCATATCTGAGAAGTGGCTGACAAGAAAAAAAATAAACAATTTACTTGATCTGGTAACATTCTGGAATATATGCAAGACAAACTAAATAACTAGAAATTGTTGTTTTTTTCCAAAGTATCTCTGCTTTGGTATGTTGCCATTTTAATTGCAAGACATTTTGACATGAAACATTGATGATAATTTGGCACACTGTGAAATCCTGTCTATTCTGTTCTGAGATAACTTTATTTCTGTTAGATTTGCTTTTCTCTTGGTATGAAACTGCATTATTTCCCACTAATTCATTTATTTGTCATAGGCCAACACTACATTTTCTGTTTTTAGAACTTGATTTCTCTTTTGGTCGTCCGATAACAACAACTTTGTTAAATCAAATAAATGTATTTAGTCATCAGGAATACGGGGTGGCTTTTACTTCATAGGGATGCAGAAATCTCCTAAATATATGGTGACATATTTGACAAATACTCATTATAATCATGTATCAAGGTCAAGTATTCAGACATACTCAGAGCATGGGGAAAATGGTCAAGACCTCAAGAGCCATACAGCTCCTCCCCTTCAATCATGGGTGGTTGTTTACCACAAACTATTTTTTGTGGGGAACATGGTACACAATATGGATGTAGGATCAAATCTGAATATTGTAGCACTGCTTCACTTTGGCAGAACGCAATTGAACAACTCCATTTTCAAAAGTGACTTGGTTAACATTGATAGTTTTGATGCATAATCCCTGTCTCCCTGCAAAGACAAAAGTCTTTTCTTTTTATCTGCTGTAAACAAACCCTTCAAAATTAAGTTACAATCAACATGAAACTGGATTAATCAGAGATGCAGCCAGTTCATTTTCTGTTCATGTTGTACAGCTCATGGGTAGATAAAGTTCAATCATTTCTCATTGTTGGGTTGGATTGGTGGAGAGCTCTGACAAAATAAAACACCAACAGCAAACCTGTCTTTCATGTTGCAAAAATGAAATGTTACTCATTGTGATGAATTTTCAAAACTCCTTGAATAATCGACAAACTCCCATTTTTTGTCATATTTTTCTTTTGTAGAGAAAAATAAGTAATGAATAAGAGATGGAGGTCTGGTACTTTTTAAGTATTCTCCATTTTCCAGGCTAAGATAAGTGATTTACTATATTTAGCATTCTTTTATCCACATCATAACAACTGTAGCTGTGTGTGTGTTTAAGATTGAGTCTGTGACCTGAGTGTTGTGATATGAGAGTTCTATGTTTTGACCTTCTGTTGCAATACTTGAGATAGAACTTGAAATCAGACTGAATTATACAATAGACTGATAATGTCACTGAGTGAGGTTGCAATTCACGTTATACTGAATACTTTCGCTATGGGTTCCTGTCCTTTAGGAGGAGGGTGTGTGGGTGTTCATTGTATGTAGGAGCTGTTTGGAGTTGAGTAACTAATGCTTGGTGGCAGACTGAGCACTCTATATCACAGAAAACACTTTTTCAGAGGCTCTTTAAAAGCCTTATCTTAGATTTTCATTATGCTTCCCTGCTGACCTTGCTCTAGCGGTCCATTTTAGGACTTGATGCAATGTTGAAGTACTGGCCCCCTTTTTTCCAATTAAAGTCGTTCACTGATGAATGAAACACAATTACTTCTACTCGAGCTTGTCCTGAACATTTTCGACAGTCACTCACTCCAGTGTTGAAAAAATTGCACATGTATGACTGCAAAAACAAGCTAATGGCTGTCCTTTGATGATTCAGAAGGACATTTCAAGCTTAATCATGAAGCAACATCTGTTCCAATTTAGTCATTTGAATACACACAATTATAAAGATCTTATTAATCAAATTATTAATAAGATTATGGATGGCTTTAAAAATTAAATTTTCCTATGCAGAAAGAAATTGATCATTCAAATGAAGTATGTTCATTGAACTATACAAATGTATACCTGAACCTACTTGTGCTTCATATACAGGCATAATAAATGCAGAAACGTGCACTACATGGAACAAACAAGCTTTTCTTTTTCACTCCTTTCTCCATTTTTCACAGCTTTGACATAGTAATTAGGCAGTTCACTGCCTCTTAAAGTTCACCCTTCACTGTTGCTGGTTCAGTGTGTCTTCATCAAAGTCCAGTCATTCTTTTAATTAGCCCCATAGGTACAAACTGGTTGTTGATGAAGGCAGCTCTATTATATGTGTAAAACCCTATAGTACATACAGCTTTGACTTGCCTAGACCCACACAGCTGCCATGCTACTGTCTGTTTTGAAAATTAGAGCTAGCATTGAACTCCCCCTCTGTGGAGCTTTTTTTAAAGATTGCAGTCACTTTGCATTTGCATGAGGTCAACATGACACTGAAAGTGCCTTTTCCTATATCTTTCTCTGGCTAATAGTGTTGCATTGACGTAATGAGTCATGTTGTCAGCCGCATACTTGGCTTATTGGTGTACGATCTTCTCAGTGTTCAGATTTACACTGAAGTTAAAGGAGCAGAACAGTTTTAAGATGGATGATTTGCACTCAATTGCCTCCAGCTTTTGTCTATTTTTTTCTAATTTCAATCCAACAAAGGCTTAATTCAAGTGAAGCTCATGTAGGTCTCTTACAACTGCATCTCTTTTTCAGACTCCAAGTGGATTGTGAATCAATAGTGCAGCTACAAGTAGGTGACATACAACCTTGGAAAGTAATGGTAGCTCTCGCAGGAGAGATCAATCCAAGGACTCTCCTCCTCAATGTCACCGGCTCCTGGTGTTCTCGCAAGACTGAGTAAAAACTGATCAGCCTGCTAAATCCAGTATATCGAGGAGGAGGATCGACCATCGTATTGTTTGCCCCCATTTTACTGATTCAGTTGGAACTGCCATTGCATTTTTCTATCGTGCCTCTTCAAGATGCTGAAAAAGTCAAAAGTATTGAATAACTTGAATAACAAGTCAAGAGAGAGATGCGTCCAAAGAAGGATATATCGCACCTTTCCAAAATTGTAAACCTAAAATATATCCATATATCCAAATTCCTTGCAGGGCTCTGCCCAGAAATTTGGAGTAGGATGGTGCTAGCTGTGAAGTGTTACCCTTAGGTTCACAGCGCTGGCGGGGGGGGGGGGGGGGGGGGGGCGGGGCATGCCCCCCCCGGGGGGGGGGGGGGGGGGGGGGGGGGGGGGGGGTGTGCGTGAATAGACGCTCTCATGCACGCGCACAGAGGGGACGGACTGACACAAACACAAGTCATTTAAAGTAGTTTCTTTAAATGACAGTCATGATCAGAACTGAACTATTATTTTTCTCCGCTGGTGGGAGAATGTTCACGTGGACGAGCGCGCTTGTCTGTGTGTGTGTGTATGTGTGCGTGGAACGATCCACTGTGTAACACAGAGCGGAAGAGAAATAGAAGAAAAGGCGTCAAGGAAAATGATTCCACGCGGCTGGAAACGGGCAAAATTAAAGGGGACCTATTGTGCCCATTTAAGGGGCTCTCTATTTGTTCTTTAGCCTCTATTATGATGATAAACGGTTTTCATAGTCTCAGAAATGATTTTTTTTTTTTTAAACATGCCCTTTTAAAAGTCAGGAATTCCTTCTAAGGGTCAAACCTAGGTTTTGCCTCTCCCCCCTCCTGAATTGTCACTATCTCTTGATTGGCTGGTTGGTAGGCGATCCCAGATTGGCTGAAAATTTGAAACTGATTTGACTAATTTTTTGGAGATACCAAGCCTTCGGAACAGGGTCTAGCTTGGTCTTGGTTCGGTCCATCGCCTTTATGTTTTGTACGGTCCATTTATCCTTGTGTTTGTGCCTCTTTCTCTGGAGCACCGTGTCTAACTCAGCTATGACAACAAACTACAACAATGGCGCCGGCAGCCCACAATGCATTGCGAGATCACGTGCCCTTTCAAGCTGCATAGTTAGGTTGGAGAGTGCCGCTGTTTGATTGACATCCTCTAGTGCAGACACGCACGTCACGAACGGCTCTGTTTTGCAAACCGCGGGTTTTGCTGCTCTTGAAGCTGCCACCATTTTTGTTAAATTACTCAAACATGCATTTAGGTCATTTTATATGGCTTCGACCATCGTATGAGTGATACCTCCACACCATAACAGTGTGTTTAACTCCAATAGTGAGGAAAATCACAATAGGTTCCCTTTAAACAAAACAGTAAAGAAACACCATCTACTCTCAAGCTGGCATATCCTGTAGGGTTCTGTCAGGCCGAGTCTGAAACATCTGCAAACTTTTATTTCCAGGTCTCCACAGATGTATGATTTTTAAAATCTGGGCATTTTGGCTGACCACTTCAAGGACAATCTGTCTTACAGTATACAAGTCAGAGGTTGCATACATCGGGGAATATAACTTTTCTAGGACCCCTCAGTATATCCATGGTGTAAAATGCTTCACTGTAGCATACCATATGATGGTAATGGGCATGTGATTAGCAGTGCCTGGTGATTAGGAGCCAGTCTGGATTTCTGTCAATTTCAGACCAAATTAGATATTTCCTCCTGTTTCTTAAAATGCCATTGGCTGAACTCCAAGTCTTATCACAGGATAATTTATGAGGGAGCAACTCTACAGAGTACGCAAAGTTGAATAAAACTCCCCGCTCAAAGCATTTTTTTACTGGATAAAATGAAAAAAATAATCTTAATGAGAGGCCTTGCCAAGATCGGAAAAGAAAAAAGGATTAGCCGTGGGACATGGCAGTTATTGAAATTTGATTTGACAGCAGGGAATCTCGCCAGAATTCACCGTGCGACGCGCGGTAACACTGTTACAGTCAAAGTTGCCTCAGGTATAATGTTCTTACCACATTTACCAATCAAACACTTCTTTTCCGGTGAGTTTAGGACTGATTACAACAATAAGGATATCTCTAATGATGAATAAGTCCTCCAGCACTGATTTATTTTATTTTATTTTATTGTTTAAAAGCCAGTTAAAGCTGAAAGATTAGTTTTGCAGAACAAATTCATTGGTTAATAGAAAAATTACCAACGTTTTTAAAATATATGATTCATTTAATCATTTAGGGAAAAATTCAATATTTGTATATTGTTATCCTTGACTCGATGCATTGCTTTTAAAACAGTTTTTCTTTATAATGTAATTTTATAGTTTTACTTAATTTAATAATGATTGTTTTCTATATCAAATAACCTAATCTAATTATGTTTAAGAAGTACAACTAAAGTGTAAATTACCATTAAAACTTGAAACCTCATGACAGTGTACTTTAGTCAAAAATGATTATTGTTACATGATACATTAATATTGCAAACATATGGAGAGCTGCCAAACAGTCTCAATAGACAAATTGATTGATCAGTACAATTATTATCTCATATCTGGATAGAGTGATTTATGATAAAAGATGAAATGATATGTGATAGGATAAGTTGTCAGTTGCTGCCCTGGTGTCAGTTGTATCTCTGTTTCATGTTCCAGTCTGTTGCCGCTGTATGTCACTGGTTTATCAAGATCTTGGAGTTCATTCTGTTTAATCTAAAACCTGCTGTTTCTGGCTGTTATCTCCTCGAGACATACAGTCTGTCTGTACTTAGCCTCGGGGACTTGTCACTAGATGGAGACATTAATCTAAAAGACACACACCGAGATCTAGACATGAGGCCCGTGTGCTGTGGAATACAGAATACGAGTCATGTTGTCCTGCAGAATTACAAGCATCCTCAGTCCACCCCAAGTCACAAACTCTGATTTTTGTCTTTATTGACGTCAGGCTTTTGAACTTAAGTCTTTTGTATCCTCATTAACTGGCTGGCTGTGTATTCCTTGGCATGATGGTTAGGCCGTGTCTGTTGCTTAGCAACAGAGGAAAATTCTCCCCTTCAAAAGTGCTTGTTGATGTTAAGGTAGTCCAAAGAGGACCAAAGTGGTAAACAGTTTAGTTACTTTTTGAATGCCAGAGCATTGATCATAGAGGAGAGAACACCATACATATATGCCGATGAGCTCGCACTATATCAGACTTTCCTTTTCCTTTCTCATTCTTTCTTTAGATCATAACAACTGTGGAGCATCTAAAGACCGTGGCTTAGGCATTACACACAGTACCTGAATGGAAAACATGAATGGACAAGTTGCCTTTGGAGGCAAAGGTCAGTAGTTCAAATCCTGCTCCGACCCTGCAGCAGTGTCACTGTTCTTGCGCCATTCTGATCCTCTGAATGGCCAGAGGTCTCCTGGCAGAAAAGACCTGCAACCTGGACTTCCGGATTAGTGGTTGTAAAATGACATAACATGACACAACATAACTGTAAATGTCACTACAAGATTACCAAAGTAACAAGAACACAAAAGTCAGACACAAACAATATGATGAACAATCTGATGACCTTTTGGGTGAGGCTGTCAAACTATCTTTCATTAAGACACACGTCTCTGTGCTGCTGCTGTGCCTCCTCAAACATCTCATTTGGTAACAGGTGAAGTAACCCAAAATACTTTGGCACACTGTTTCACACGCTGTTGTTTTAGCTTGTGGCCTTCATGTCATGTCATTTTCAACTGCTAATCCAGCAGTTGGGTCGCGGGGTATTTCTACCCTAGCACACTGGGTCATGGGGGTATCAGTGTCGTGGCCAGTGACACTGCAGCATTTCTCATGCTGGAATAGAACTTGCCCAAAGCACCCTTTGCTGAGTAATCCTGCAATTACTTTACAAAGTCTGACTGATGCATGTTTTGCTTTTGAGCATGCCTTAAAGGTTAGGTATGAACCGTCCTCTTCTACAAGTGCATTTTCCCTCTGCCGGCACTCCAGGCTCCCAACCCATGTTGCGCCATGTTGCTATTTTGTCACTATTGGGACTAAATCTAAAGAGCTGGAACCTTACATTGCAGGGTTGAACTGACATGCACAGCATATTTTGTTTACAGTAAGTACATGTTAGCGCTTGTGCAGCGTTCCTGGTTTGAGACCACCAAGAAAAGAGGGCAGAAAAAAATCCAGTGTCCTGCTTTCTAGTCTCTTTTCTATCCATCTGCCTTTTTGCTCTGTCTCTTGCTCTCTGTCTATGAATCTATCTCGCTCTTTCCTCCACTGCCAGAGCTGACACCTGCTGGCTCAGTACCAGTGATACTGACTAATAAATCCTGACAGCTTCTCGCTGAAGCCAATATTAATGCCTAGCTACCTGGCAGGCCAACCTGTGAGTGTTTCAAAAAAGCCGTCTATCCAGGGCTTCTTATTTACCGACCACAGACAACCAGATTAAAGGCTGGCAGGATTTTTGGCCTTGTTTTGCCTCAGTTTTGGGGATAAATACCAGCCAGAGCATCCGACAGTCTATGTCTGCAACAACCAATCCTTGAGTCACTCATCAGTTAGACTTGAAGGAACGTTCCAATTTTGTAGTGTCTCATTTGACATACAATTTTTTTTGTATGTCAATGAGGGTTCAGTGGAGGTTAAACCTGCCCTGATGACATATATCTATTCCTCTTTCCTCCCGATTCCCCTCCCCCCGCAGCTTGCTTTTGATAAGATCTAGTTGAGATAGCTCTTCATCTAATTTTGCATTCCCATCGTGCTGTGCTGCAGTGGGCCTCCTGGGTTTGCTGTTCCTCTGAGTCTCTGTGATCACAGGAGGCCCTTGAATCACTCTGCTGCAGCAAACTACATAATATCAGTTCCTTTGCTTTTTTTAATATATACCTTCTCACCCATCCTGATGTTTTTCCCCCTTCGTCTTGGTGGGAATTGAGTTCTAGAAATCGGCCAATGAGCAGGAAAAGAAGCATCAATTATTTAGGGCAGGGGCTGGTGTGATCATTTTAAGTTGGCCATCTACGCTGAAGTCTAACTTCTGTTGCTTTATCTGTTTATAGACACTGCAAAAAAAAACCTCTAAGCTGCAAAATCGATTATGAACAGGTTCCAAAGATAAACTCACCCAGACAGTGTAACGCAGAACTGCAGGGCTTTAACTCATAAATCTGTCTCTGCATAGCTTTGCGGAGAAAATCAATACATTTATTCTACAAATTGTCAAAACTCAAAGCCCAAAAAATAAAACAGTCGGATCAATGACCAACAGAATTAAACTTACATGTTCTGTTTATTACCACTTCCATAAAGAGTTGGTGGGGTTTAATAAAGTCGATGGTTTTGATTATAATCTCCAGTTTTGATTTATTTTTAATTCTGTTGGCAGCAATGGAGTATAGAGCATTTATTTATTGGTGTGTAATCACCTGAGTTAATGAATTATTGTTTTCTCAGACCTCTTTTCTAAGGAGGGTAACTAAAATAAGTCTGAGTTTTAATGACAGTTGAATAATATTAATATACATAATGACATTAAATACATAAAATATGAATATAAATATAGTTATATATGAAATAATATATATCAAGTTAGGTTGCTCATTGCATCCCTTGTATGTGAAGACTATGTAGGTACAGAGTCCGAGACATTGCTCATCAGCAGACATAGAGGTCAGAGGCCTCATAAGCTACCTTGTAAATGACCAAGCTATTATCAGAATTGGCCATACCATTGATTCTCCATTGATTGTAATTAGATGATATAATAATTTTCCTTCAACATCTTTGTGATGAGTAGGATCAGTTTTGTTTACAGGGAGTTGGAGTAGCTCCTGATGAGACATCCAGGCTGGCACAAGCTCAGCTGCTGACCTGCAGCTGACAATCTGCCAAACTTGATGCAAAGTGTGTGCAGCTGTTTCAGTCAGTGTGCGCTTCCTTTGCCTCCTATTACCCTATGCCATTCCTAATTGCCATCGGAGGTGCCGTTAGTGATGGTGCAGTGATAGCATCGATTATTACCGGGATAGCTTGGATTTGTTTGAGACATTCTGATGAAAGCTCACCTGTGATAACAAAATAGGTATTCCAATGCAAGAGGGGCAGAAAAACAGCATCTCACACACTGCTGAATGCACAGCTTCTATTTGTCCTGGTACATGTTCGACATATGTAGGCAGATCACATGTACTGAGACTCACACGTCACCTTTGTCAGCAGTATTGCCCCCCCCCCCCCACCCCACTTCCCCCGCACTAATGCGCTGTCTGCCTTCAACCACTGCAGCATGCTCCACAGCCCTTTTGGTTGTGCAAGTAAATTCCTCTTTTTACAAAGCTTCAGGCCCCATGATTGTGTCCAGTGTCACACTGTGGATTGTTTATATTGGCACTTAAGCATGTACATGAGAAACAGTTGCCACGATTCAAGCACTGCAGGACCATTTTGTGAGTTATTTATGTGTTCTGCAGGGATATTTACCAAGCATGGCCTCTCTTGCACATCTAAGCTTATAGTCAAACTCTTTGGCGAATACAAATGAGGCACAAATGAACACTTGAGCCTTTCTTTAAAACTGTGAAGTATTCCTTTTGTCCCTGGTATAATGGCACCCGGTGAGAGAGCTAAACGTTTCAGTGAAAAGGTCAGTATGTCAACATTATGGATCCCTCTTTCCATTTGAAAAGAATGTGTCTGCAATTTAGCCATACCTGTCAGAGCCCTGTTGTAAGGATTACTCACTCAAGGGGCAGTTAAATGGAGTCATACCTTAAAGAATTATTGACCTTAAATGGCTATTCTAACTTTTTTTTTTTGATGATTTTAGGTAGACAGCTACATTTGTGCAGGCTTGTTTTCCTTTTTTCCTATAATATGTTTGCACATGAGCATTGCAAAAAGCCAACTGCTATATATCTAACATGAATGTATGAATATTTACTGTATGACTTTGAGCTGTGTGTTTGCATTTGTGTGCTGTCAAGTTAAAGCTGCCAATATTGCAGAGCTAAAAAACAAGTGTTATATCATGACTTGTCGCATCTAGACACAAATAGTGGAACTAACAGACAGGGTACCAACATATAGGGGTTGCATGCATTTGTACATCAAGACCCTGAGCCTTTGCTGAGATCTCCGCAGCAATTATAACAGGATGAAGGGCCACTGTTTCGTTTAATGCTGCTGCAGCAAGGGCTTGGAGAGCACCCACTGTCTCCTGGCATGCCGCTCCTCATCAGCGTGGCAATAAATCAATTTTCATCCTCACTCCAGCCCTGCCGTTACCCTCCCCACCTCCTGCTCCCTTTTCGTCTCCACTTTCTACTCCCACTTGGCACCTTCTTCTTAGCTCTCATCCTTTCATATGGACGATTCCCTGCTCTGGAAGAGGGCAGGGATAGGCTGAAGTCATTTCAACCTTACGCCTTTGACTCACTGTAACATGCTGGACTCGGTTGAAGCTTGTGGGTGTTGTAGGAATTGTCAGTCAGCTTGACCTGAAGTCAACATGTCTACCTACATACACACAGAAGACTTTCATCCTGTGTAAAGAGGAGGGAATAGCTCATAGCTCAGATGTTGCTACATCTTATTGTGATCTGTAGTTATATTCTATTTGCATGCAACGTATGCTGCCCACAGAAATTTTGAAGGGGTAAAGGAGGTGACATTATACCTATAAGGAGAAAGTCCATGTCGGTCATTATGACTGACTATAGGGGAGTACAAAAGGTGAACTAGTTCAAAGTGGGATTTGATCTGGCCCATCAGACAACTTATACTCTCTCATAGCAAAACGTATATCTTCTATGTCAGGGCGAATGGAACCCTTGTTGCAGTTACTTGTCACCACTGATAACCATCATGGCAGTGACCACAACAAAAGTAGATGTCAGAGATTCACACAATTTTGGGTGGTTTGTTTCAGAGATTAGATTATTTTGTAGAAACTGCAGGGATGTGCTTGCAGAGAAGAAAAATGAGAAGCATTAGCATCAGCACTGAGCAAAGTTATGAGAAATGCAGCACCACATGAATTGGAAAGACAAAAGCTCAGATAAACTGCTTGAAAAAAGTGAGCTCTCTTTGTGGAGTTTGGAACCTTCTAGAAGTTTTCTCGAGACCAAATTCTGACAGAAAATAATATGAAGGCAAGTTATTGGCTAAGCAAGCTAACAAGCTACAAGAAGGCCCCATTAATTCAATTTGATATCTGTTAACTACACATGGGGCTTTCTTACATCTTTTTGGTACAACCCACCGCTGTGAGAAGTCTCCATTCTCAACTCTTACCGACCCAATTTTTCAAAAGTAGCTGAGGGTGGTATCATCTTCTCCTCTATCAGACATCAGATGTCTCGCCAAATGGAAGCAGTGCCATCACCATAGACAGGCTACATTATTTGTTCAATAATTTAGTATTACCTTTGAAAAATGTTATATCAATGGAAATGGTTCTTGTTAACAAAACTGTTCTCCAGCTAAACAATCCCAAAACATGTTACCCTTATAACCATCCCTTGCCCAGTTAGACCATTTATTGTCATACCTTTTAGAAGAAAGACATGTGATGTTTACTGTCCAAGGGGTGCCATTTTAGGAATGAGTCCTCCTGGTCACATCAAAGCATAGGAAAAAACGAGCTCTGTGGTCACTCTGGATGGCAAAGTTGTTTTGGAGGGTGTGATTATGATTGAGGCCTGCAGGCCCACTGAGGATACTATTAGCACTCTGCCTTCCTGCTGAGAACTGTAAAACCTTATAGATTTTTTTTTTATAGATTTCTACCAACCCACAGTTACTGTGGGAATTCTTTCGGTGCTCTTGACGGGTACCCTTACTTTGACAGACGGGGCTATTGTTAATGTTCTTGTTAGCGAGTGCGAGAGAGTTGGAGCAAAAGAGACCGTAAGGCACGGAGACTGAGTGAATCAAGATACACTGCAGAGTTATTGTGATAAGAGTAAAAATTCAGTGCCAAAAAGTTTTACAAGGACACATTGGACTACACCTTGAAGAGTGCACTGGGCTGCAGTAACCCCACGGTGTATCATCAGGGCATTCCCGAGAGCAATGTGACACAGAAGCAGAAAATGTCAAGTGCTCTGACATGAAACCAAGTGAGAGCTAGTTTGAGAGTTGTCTGTCAAGTGGAGTTCCTACAGAGCCATGAAAAGAGTAGAAACTGCATTCCAGCTCTTGCTCCTTTTAAATGTCAGCTGAGCTCCAGCCTCAGGACAGGTGCTGAAGGAGGGCCGTTGTCAATGGCCCCTGTTGGTGAATGGCTCTTGGTCAGCTTTGATCTCATCTCCATATTAACCTGAGGGCACTTCTTGATATTTGGAACCAACACAAAGGGAATACAGGGTGTCCTGGAGCACACTGTTCAAAGAGCCTCTGTTCCTCCCTGGAAAACATAAAAGTGAGTGCTGTTTATGAGATTTTCATACATGCCATAGCCGCTTCAGTTCAAAGATTTATTCAATGCATCATTATTTATGATTAGCTGCTTCATGCCATTCTGACATCAAATTATTGATCAAATGCTGTGACTCAATACTCTTTCAAATTAACTAGGATTTCTGTACATTTTGGCATATGCACAACAAACTATTTTCATTAATATATTGTATATGATGACGGCAAACAATGATCGCCAGTTCAGCACTGAATGTCATTAATAGACATGTAAACCTTACAGCATTCCTTTAGATGTATTTTTCAAAAACATGCAATCACAACATCACATGATTTTCTACAATTTACATTCCTCACAAAATAGGCAGTTTGAAACCTACCCACCTCAGTCAATATCACAGTCAATCAATGATGATAATAATATGTCATGAATCATCATGCATGGAAAAGGTGATTTTGTTGGGAAACATATCATTTTGAAAAATTCCACGATATAACTTTTTGGTTGATTCATGTTTCATTTTTTAAGTACTTTGTTTTGAGAATGTTTTTATTTTCTTCTCAAGCTTCCACTTTGTGGGGCTTTCAAATGCACTGAAAATGCAATTTAATTGTCTGTGATATATTCATTTCATTTGCCAAGACTTTAAAAGGCAATCTTTGCATTGAATAGATATGCCTCACCTTCATTATTTCTAAATACTCTGGATATGTTCCCTTTTTAAATATCTGACTTTTATGTATGCTACATTTAGAGAAAGGCAAATGGATGAAATACTTGACAAAGTAAATATTGTCTTGTCCAACAATTCTATGCCGTGACATCAGTGTCCCATTGGGATAAAGGGGCTTTATTTTTTAAGCACAACACTAACTTTCTACCAGTCTGGCAACTCTGAAGTGAAATATATCTGCCATATCAATCCTCACACATCTCTATGAATAACAATTTGACATCTTTATCCCTCCAAGCAATTTGTTTCCGCCTTTGCTAAACACGTAGGGAGGCGGGATCACAAATTCCTTTAACTGAGGTCCCGGTGAGATTGCTTTGCAGCAGCGCTCACAACTGCCAGTCTCACTCCAGTTCATAAACCACATCTTATTGACTACAGTTACATTCTGTTTCCCTGCCTTTCTCTACTCTTGCCTACTTAGATACAGACTTTGAAAGGAAACCTGTAGGCAAGCCTTTCAAACAATCTTTTTGGGTTGGCACCTGCTCAGAAAAAAATGGGCTCACACAATGGGAGCAGATGTTCAACCCCAGAAAGAGTCGCAAGGTGCTGAAGCATGGGACATTATCAAATGCATATAACTCTTAACTGAGGCAGTATGGCATCCATCCATCCATCTTGTACTAAAACCACCTGGTTGCATACACACCCCTACATTCATATTCTGGTTATGAAAGAGGTTAACAAACTTGGCGCAACACCTATTAGTCCACAAACTTTACGATGCAGTAAACAGTGCAATTTCTTGATACTGTTGAAGAGGTAAATCAGGTTTACTTTGTTGATGTTAAAATGCATAATAATGCAAATATGTTGGGGTGGAACAACACAGAAATCGGGGAAAAGCCTTAAGTCCCTTGTATATTTTATAACAAGATGAATAGCTGTTGAAAGATTTGATTCCAACCATGTGTGAGATTAAAGAACATCACTTGACCATTTATCATTTCATTCTTCAGCCACTGTGTTGTTGTGCTTCAGTTACGGACGGGACATATGAAGATGTCCCAGGCGATGAAAGATAATACGTGATGTATTTCAAACCTATTGCAGTTAATAGGATTTTTTTTGTTAAAGCTATCTGCCATGTACCTCACAATAAACTTGGAGCGGTGCAACGGTGAAGACAGGGGTTGTGATCTGTCATAAAGGAGATTAATGTCCTGAGTCCTGTGTTAGATGGTGAGGCCATATCAGAGTACAGTTTAACCTGTATGTCTGTGTGACATATCCAGCTTCTATCTCCGCCACAGGAGGCACTAACATTTTGACAGGGGTTGTTTGTCAGTCCCAACCTAACGAGATTGGATCTGTCCGCTGGTTCACTTGGCTGTCGGTACACTGGTAAAGCACCGTAAATGTCTGTCATTTGTTCTCAGATAGTTCTGAAGAGACCTTGTTTACTATACAGGAACAACGCTGCAAGAAGTGGTGCTCTGTTTTACAAATGGGGAATGGTTTCAGTGCAGTGCAGCTTTCCCTGCAAGCATTTTCTCATTTTCTTGTTGTTTTACCTTGTGTGGAACATTGCTGCGGGATCGTAGTTGGTGTCAACAAAGTGTCAGAGGTTAAGCTAGGTACCTTGCTAAAGTTTTTTTTATTTCTAGACAAATTGAATGTTCCCACAGTTTTGAAGTTACAGAGTAAGGTGGTACACTCGAAACACAAAATCCTACTAGTGTTTTTTGGCTGGAAGAGAGGCCAACTTGGGGCTAAGTGGTGTGTTCAAAAACACCAACTGACAAATCTCTGGACCTTTTGAGATCTTGGATCATTGTTACTGACGATATCATTGGAGATATTTGCTTTGGATCTATCAGAAAGATATTTACACTGTTTGGGACACACCCAGGTCTGATCAGCCACCAGTGGCCACTTAGAGTTTCTAATATCTAATAATGATAGGCAACCTGGGATATTCAATATCTTGTCCTATGTTCAAAGTAACAATTGAATCTCAAATATCCCTATTTGGTGTTGAAAGAACTTTTGAATTTAGCTTATAGATGATCATCTGCAATTGAAAGAATAACATTAGTGTATGCTTGAATAAAAATTGCAAAGGAGCAGCTCCCTTCTATGTTCTCTTCATCTTAAAAGGAGAAGCAACAAATGACCACCAAGCATCAACCACCTTCTGCTTTCGCAGTAACAGCTTTCTAGTGAGGTCCGATGGGAATGTTTTCTTTTTCTTTTTTCAGACTGCAACTCTCAGCACTTTCCCCCAGCAACACTACTCTAAAGAGATACAAATTTACTTGCACTGCTCAGACCAATGTAGAACAGCAGGACACAACAACAAGACAGCAAAACAAGTCTATCTCTATGGACAGTGCTCCTCAACTCTATCAGGACCCCGCTGGATTCATCAGATGTCGTGCTGCCGCTCTGCCATGTCCCAGTGGCTCATGTGCCCTGCCAAAATGCCTCTCTCCAACCATCAATCTCACTGTGAGGGCACCCTGAAAAAGCTTCCTAGTCTCTACCGTATCGTTCTTTTTTCCCTGTGTCTCATATATCCCTCCATGACCGGTGCCCTCCCTTCCCCCCCCTGCACTTTACAGTCCCTTACGCTGAAGACACTGCCGATAAGGTCGAAATATCTAACGACATTTTTATTATTCCTCCTCCCCTCAGGGCGCTTTGTCAGCTTCTTATCAGAATGTCATGCCTCTGCTTGAGTAAGCAAACAAACAAGCGGCAGCAGAAATGATGTATCAAAGAACTGCCACCGATTGGGGATGAGCTGTCAGTCGCTCTGTTGAGCTAATCATCTCTCTCAGATGCTGTGGGAATTTCAGGTCTCTAATTCTGGCCCTGTTTCATTTCTGTTGTTGCAATGGTCTCGCTCATGCATATGCTGTTGTAATCTGAAATTCTAAATGTAAGATTCTGTCTGTAGATAGGTCAGTATCCCAATGGATTTGCTCTTGTAAGGATAGTGAGCCTCCCTATGTGACCAACATATAGTATTTGATCTTATGAATATGAAGGCATGTAAGGACAGCAGCAGATTATGTTTATTAGGACTCTCGCCATTAATTCTCCACTGATTGATTAATTGGTGTGTCAGAAAACCTGGTGGCCATCATATTTTAGCAGACCGCAAAATGGCTTTGTAGAATTACAACACCGTTACAGCTAATGCTGCTGTGAGTATTTTGAGGTTATGGGGTGGGGTTGTAAGTTGAGTTGTATTTTGAAAAAGTGAGCAGGTACAGCCTACAGTTTGTATTGACTTTGACCAAAGTCAAAATATGTTGTTATGCTATAAAAGAGTACAGTGCACTATATAGTTGTTGTTACAGATAGCTGCAATCGTCAAACAGCCCAATACCCAGAGTGTTTTTTAGTTTATTAAAAAGTATAACATATAGGTAGAACTTATTAAAGTTGCTGAACAGCTACAGATGGTGATCGACAACTCTAGAATGGATTTTTAATAGATTATTTAATGTTGGGAATCAACCAGTGCTTTTTAAATGACAATATGGCAACTTTGCTCTTCCATTTTCCCCCTTTTAAATCTTGAACTAGATCTTCAATCACAAAGGCTTAATGAAACACTATCCTTTTTGAGATTGTAGTGAAATACTTGTTGTTGTTTAGCCAGCTGGAGTATTCAGCCAATGGGAAGGTTTACAGCTATAGCTCAATACAGTGTCATCATTTGCATTAGTTGTATGTAGACACACAAAGCAAATCCCAACTTTTTAATCTAAACTCTTTCTTTGAATTTTAATGTCATAAGATAGTCAGTTACAGGGCTTTAACTGACTGTTTGAGATGCAGCTGGAGCCCATGTAAAACTCTTTATCCCCTGAATAGATAATAGTCCCTTCACCAAAGCCACATCTCTCGCTTTTTTGCACAATTATGAAAGAACCAGATTTTATTTTGCAGTCCCTGTTCTTCAAGCACACACTTGGTCACAAAAATATCAAAGTCGGGTGCCACATCTACTTAGTTCCCCTCTGTATGTTTAATCTTTGGCAGCACATACGTACGTTCCAGGCTGTAATCACAGGTTGTGGTGGAGTCTCTTGGTTATGCGTATCATGTTTCAAAGTGAGAGGAAGGAGCTCAGTGGAATAAATATGGAATAACTCAAGAGTATGAGTGGCATGTGTAAGGTTTTTGAGGCAACCTCTCATGGTTAATTAAAACTTATCTGGAAGTTTCACAAAATAATTAATATTCTTATCATCTGTCATTGTAGTGTGTGATAAGTCTCCCCAACATCAATGCTTTTCTGTAAAATCAATTTGAGGAAATTGTTTTTTAGCTACATTAACCTGGTGTGACATTGGTGCAACAAGACACTTGATAACTTAAAACAAATTCATAAAAACCTGAAAATTTAATTAATGGTAACATCATTTCGCCTGTATTTTTTTAGGTAGAAAACTGGATTTACTGCCTTCGTCTTTGCTCAGATCAAAATAAATGTCATTCGCCCACATCCAAACTATTATCTAATCTAAAGTAATTCTATTGAAGCTATCGTTGCACTGAAGGCAGGCTGTTGTCCCTCACCTTGTAAGTACTTTGGATAAAAGCATCTGTCAAATGAGCGAATGTAAATTAAGTGTATCTGACAATGACTAAGATGGCCATCGATATTATCCGATTGTCATTCATCTCTCTTAATGCTTTAATTAGCCTCAGTTTGATTTGTGGCTTAAGATTATATTCAGCCCTTAATCAGCACGCAGCTTGATTTAATGCTGCATTAATGTTGTTATCTTTGGCCATGGTTACAATGTGGAACAAAGAGTGAAAGCAATGTTCACTTGCACAATGTAAAGTTGAAAAAGTACATGAATCCTTTGGAATTATTGACACACACACACACACACGTGTGCATGCATGTTGTCGGCTGAAAAGGTATGCCAACCCCTCAGATCCTGAAGTGAAGCAAACTTACTGAAACCAGACTTAAGGTAGAAATTGTAACAATCTATGTTCGATAGGAAGATGCATTGTGCTTTGGAAACACCATGGCTGAATGAACACCATGTGTAATAAGGACACCTCATACAGACCAGACTGGCATCTTGGCCTGCCACCTTCCATTTCCCTATTCCAAGTCTACTCATGGTTATATTTTGTGTGATGAATTAAAATCATCCTGAAGTTCATGCCCCTGCTACTCCAAAGAAATACAAAGTATCCCCCAAGCAGTGACTAGACATTATTTATCACATTGTGAATAAAAAATGTGCAACTTATTTGTTCATTTAGAATACTAATTTAGTCATAGTTGCCGAATGTAAAAGCTTTCCAATTTTGCAAAGTTTAAAATTCCTCAATTTGTTGCAGCCTCCTCTTTTTAATTACAGCCGCTAGAAATTTGTCAAAAGCTCAATGAATGGGGTGGTTTAAGGCACCTGTTCGTAGTTTTCCAGAGGAACCATTCATTCAAGACGAGGCATGCCACAAGCAGGAACTGCAGAGAAGCTCGAAGTGGTTTTATGCAGCTGTTCCCATTACAATGAATTATTTTGCAACACCACATCAGGTGGAAATGACAGCAGACACATGGTCTTGTTTCTTCCCCATCTGGGTTGTTCATCTCATTTTTGCTAGAGTTGCTTTTAAAGTCTAACTTAAAGTAAAGTGAAACCCAACATTTCTCTTTCAGTTATAGACTTTCAGGATTTCATGGAATCTCAGACTTTTCAGCTGCCTTCTGGCAAATTGCTCCTTGACAGTTCTGACTTTATTTAGTGCCCCCTGCCATCATTTTTAGTTTTTGTGTAAAACTGGATAGGTGTGCAAATTGATAATGGTTGTGTGCACAGGAAATGAAACTACAGATCTAACGCAGTTTTTTTTGATGCAGAGGAAGCAACTTTTTATGCTTTCTCATCATTTCTAATAACATCTCTGTCTCTTTGTATAGTCGGGGCTCTCCCTAGAGAATGGAATAAGGGCGGAGCGCCATAGTATCACAGTCTTAGCGCCATCGTACCAACCCCTTATGTGTCCTTAATGTATATTTCCATGAGGAGTGGGTCCTCCCTACGGGGGCCGCCATGTTTTTACAGTGGCCCAGAGTGAACAAACTAAACATCATTTGAATTTTAATGACAACTGAAGTCTACCGTAGGTTCTCCTACATGCTCAGAAGGGTATGGGTGAGGTGATGGATACAACATGCAGCTTCACCACTAGATATCACTCAGTCTTGCACACTGCACCTTAACTAAAACCTCTTACGACAACTGTATTTGTTTACAAAAAATAACTTTTTAATGCTATCGTGTGAACCGGCTGTAACGAAAGCTAAACAGTGAAGCATTTCCTGACTTTGTAGACTGTGGTAAGCTATCATGTTGCCTTTTCCGTGCCTGTTCACGAGTGCACATGGCATCTTCAGCCAGCTAACTGTGATACAACAGAAACACTTTTTAATAGCTGATAGGAGTCCCTGGAGCCAAGCCATCACATTTCTTTCAACTCCTCAGCCCTGGATGTGCTGGGCCCTTGGGGCTTGTCTGGCTGGCTGGCTTGTTGTGATTCGTTTCTTTTAGGCGATACTCTAGCGCAACCACACTTGCACAAATGGGTGACAGAATGCTGACTTCATGTAACTTGCTCCACAGGTGTTTTGGACCATTTCTGGAAAATCCCCTCATGCCTCCTTAACTGAATGAAGGAATTCAGTCTTTAGGTGCCTGGATCTTAAGTTATCAGGGAAACTGCTCCCTCCTGTAGACTCCTGACGTCATTTCTCTGCCCCAGGGTGTTGTGAAGCAGCTTTATTCACAGGTTTTACAGAGTTTAATTACTTGGTTCGTTTGTTTTGAGTGAGGGGGAACCTTTGGATAATTTGTCTCCCTGTAAAAAAAAATCCTTCTGAACAAAGAAGAGTGAATGAATCCTGACCTAAAAATAACGCAGCAGTGAATGTCTCCGACAATCCAGTGAATGTTTATAATGGTCCTCCCCACCTTCAGCTGGTAATGTGCACTCGGGTGGGAACTGAATGCACTGGTGGGAAACCCTGTTGATGTATAAAGGGATTCTAAATTGGTTTATGAGCCTGTAAAATACATTCACATACCATTTCAGATAATTAGGAACGAAGCAAGTGCATTTCACTCCCACTTTGGCGTCAGCAAAATAAGTCGACAGCAACAAACAGGAAATCCCACTGCTCTGCATGTCTGCATCCGATGGATCACAATTCCCTTTCTTACGGACATAATGGTGTCAGTTAATTGTTTGTATAATCACAACTAAGTGCTATTGTGATGTACACTCCTTTGTACACACCATTATGACCCAGTTATTTTGGAATTAAAGATGAAATAGTTTACAAATGCTATATTTTATATAGTACGTCAGTTATGGTCAGCAGCGTCTTATTTAGTTGTTGAAACAATGTTATGTGCCATATCGAACCAAGCCGAGCTTCAGTATAACTAACTTCTTTGCAGTCATTACTTTTTGCAATTAATTTTCTAATCTTAAGAATGACATTAAAAGCTATAATTAGCTAATCTCAATGGAATTAGTTGCAGAATAACTTGGGAATACATAATCAGACTTAACCAGAGTTAATTAATAATGCTCCACTATATTATGAGCACAAGTGAAATTGTGACATTTACACATTAGTCAAGTCTTTAATGAAGGTACATCACACCCTGATTTGTTTAAAATGTGTTGGGAGAGTCATGAAAGCCTGAGTGTTCATTAGTGCATTTTCCTTCGGAGCAAAATTCAAGACTACTTTAAGGAAAAGAACTAATGCCACACAAACCAAAAAACATCCTTTCCTGCTGTTTTTGCTTTATTTGTCTGGGGGAGTATTTTGACCCAAAGAAATGTCTGTAAAGGTGAAGAGGCCATGTACGTACTTTATATGTGTGATTTTAATCAACAGAAGCTGTCTCGCTTCAACTCAAAGCTAGACGTGTCTTTTTTTCACTGTTGGTTTCCATTCGTGTTTGCTCATTACCCC
>JAFBJT010109440.1:0-70904 GCA_016785325.1 Chascanopsetta lugubris
GACGTGAGACTGTGGGATGAAAGAGGACGCAAAGACCTTCTCTGTCATTGTCACCATGTTGTCATCCCTCTGATTCAGCGCGTCATCATCTGAGGAGAGTCAGCAGGAAAGCACAGCTCCAGGTGTCTGACTCAGCGCCATCGTCCCGTGACAAGTGCAGCATCAGACATGTGGAGGAGAACTCACCAAACCTCCCCCTGCTCGTAATAATACTCTCCCGTCAACCCCAAACGCTGATTTCACTTCCGCTGTGGTCACGTGTTCGAAGCCCACCTCAATGGGACTTGGTTTTGGTTTGTGGTTTACGTAAGAGGACAGTGGTTTTCCTCCCTCTGCACAGCACGAACACTCGAATGATATATATATATACAGAGTTCGTATTGTTCAGTTTATAATATATTCAAGCAGGAATAAAAGCACACATTTGATTTTAGCTGGAAGGTCAAATACAAATGTTGATACTGTCAATGTCAACTAGAATACTGTATGTGCAACATTTATCTATCATTATTTTCTTATTATCTAAAAAATAATCATTATGCACATGCAAAATCAAATCTAAATACTTTTTTTTTCCACTTAAAGGTTCAGTCAGTGAGATTTAGTGAAGCTGCATGGTGCAGCCATACTCGCTCGTCAGATATCATTGAAACTCAAAGTGTAAAAACATGGTGGCGCAAAATGGCTGCCTCCGGACGGACAAACATCAAGTGTCATGACACCCAAAAACTCACACATTCAGATGATTATTCACCATTTATATTCCATTTATGCTCAAATAAATGGGAACAATGTCACTCAAAGCACACACACACTGGACAAGCAGCCGCTGGCACCAGTGGGAACTTGCAAGGGGCAGAAGTGATCAGCCAATAGGGCTCCATGTTTCAAGTGGGTCGGTTTGAATGTCTCACTCTATAGCGACGGAAATAATCTGCTATTCCTGCAAAGGTGTGACTTAAATCACTGCTTTTCAAACTTGACACATTCACGCGTCATGTCAGGAAAAGCACAGGTGTAATTAAAGGTATTTATAGCAGCAGCAGCAGCAGCAGCAGCAGCAGCAGCAGCAGCATTCCAGGGGAATTGGCCCGACTCCATCCAGCATCACTGTCAATTGGTACAGTGACATTTAAAAGCTGCACTAAAAATACTTCACTCTACAATAGAAAAAAAAAAACATTTGCGCTGTTAGATGATATTACGTGTGTTATTAACACAGCGCATATACCGACCAGCAACCATGGCAAATATATATGGTGATGTATGAGGTTAACAGGCAACTGTTGATTCCAAATGAATGATGACGTTGTAATTACCTCTGCTACCATCATGTGGCCAGTGAATGAACTGCAGTTGCTTCGTGACGATACTTGTCATGCGATGGGACCGACTTTTAAATCAATACTAGCTTTATATTGTCTCCCTTTCCCATTTGTTTGTATTGGAAAGTGCATTTCCAGACTTTCTCGACTCGTGACCTTTGACCTTTGGCCCATTTAGAAATGAACGAATCAGGCTGAGATACTCACCCTAATTAGGTATCGTGCACATATGCGCACAAACAAGAACTTAGCCTCCATGATGGAAAATGATAATCATTAAAGCGGTTCTATTTACAAATTCTGAGCTCCACCTTTAGATATTTGCAAATGTTGAGAAAGCCACAGTTTGGTGGACCCAACATCTTCATCATCGTCTTCATCAGTTCAATTAATATACATTAAAGGTGCAGTGTGTAAGATTTGGGTCATTTTTTTTCACCCCTGAAAATATTACAAAAGAATTACATACTGACATTTTCATGAATTTGTAATCATCTGAAAGTTTTCTTTTCCGCCATTACCCTTAAAGGAGCCCATCGACCTATATTTACATGAGAAGCAGGTCCTCTCCATGGGGGCCGCCATGTTTTTACAGTAGCCCAGAGTGGACATACTAAACATCTTTTGAGTTCTAATGACAACTGAAGTCGACCACAGGTTCTCCTGCACGATCAGAAGGGTGAGGTGATGGATACGACATGCAACTTTGCCTGGGGAACGGCTCCGGCGCCGGGCCCAACAACCACAGCCAGAACCAGGGCCACGGTCAGCAGGTGAGTCTCGGGCTTTCTAAAGAGTAACTCGATTGCATCGGTATGGTCGGCGTTCGCCTCAGCTCTAATACGTGTGACCTCCAGGACTTCTCGCCCTTCCTCCTCCCCCCGCTGAGGGCCCCCATGACCAAGAGGAACGTCAGCAAGGACAGCGCCGAGTACCGGCTGAGGCGCGAGAGGAACAACGTCGCGGTGCGGAAGAGCCGGGACAAGGCCCGCCGCCGCATCCTGCTGACTCAGCAGCGGGCCGTGCAGCTGCAGGAGGAGAACCAGAAGCTGCAGATGAGGATAGGGCAGCTGACGCAGGAGCTGGACACTCTCAAACACATCCTGTCGCAGCGCCACGCGCAGGGGTCCGAGGACGGAGCGGCGGGCCTCTCCCGGATCTGAGTCCGCTCCCACCGCACCTCGTGTCAGCGCCCGAGCCGGCGACACTGCTGTGTTCACACATCGGGACAGTTTCAGTGACTATATGTTTGACTGTAACAGAGTATGATTCCTTTATCCTGTCGGTCGGGTTAGGGTCAGGGTCAGGGTTAGGGTCAGGGTTAGGGTCAGGGTTAGGGTTAGGGTTAGGGTCAGGGTCAGGGTCAGGGTCAGGGTCAGGGTCAGGGTCAGGGTCAGGGTTAGGGTCAGGGTTAGGGTCAGGGTCAGGGTTAGGGTCAGGGTTAGGGGCAGGGTTAGGGTCAGGGTTAGGGTTAGGGTTAGGGTCAGGGTCAGGGTCAGGGTTAGGGTTAGGGTCAGGGTCAGGGTCAGGGTCAGGGTCAGGGTTAGGGTCAGGGTTAGGGTCAGGGTTAGGGTCAGGGTCAGGGTTAGGGTTAGGGTCAGGGTCAGGGTCAGGGTCAGGGTGTTTACTGGGACGAACTAACAAACACGTCCAGACAAAAGTCTACTGTGACTTCTGGAAATATTTCCATTACAGTAGCAAGTATAAACATTTTTTTGAATTGTGAAAGTACAAAGTATAACAATAGTTTTAGTCATGTTCATTGTTTTTCGATTCAGGGATAAACGGGGGCGTGAGTGATGTGTGATTGTGAAAAGGTACAAAAGTCTCTTGACTTTTTGTTGATGTCCAGCCCCTTTATAAATATGAATGACAGCAATTCAAGTGATTTATTCCGGAGCTATGAACGGAGTTATGTTGTAACAGGTCAAAACAATTGAATGGTCAGAAGGAGAAGTGATCTTTTTTAGTTTGTGCCAATGGAATTTGTTGTCTCATTGAAATATGTCAGTTGATAATTCATTAGAAAATAAGGTTTTCAACAGAATAATAAATATAACAAATCGCTTTTAACTGTTTCTTGCTGTTTTCAAACCAAACCATCAAATCACGATGTGAAAAGATTCAGGCGGTGCCGGTGCTGATCCACTCCACAGAGCTGCACTGCATCAGAACCGTGAAACCCGGAGGAACCCTCTGATCGCTCGGACGACATGTACCGAGGCCTGACTCCATCTTCGATTCCAGCTCATTTAACGACGATTGCCTCATCACCATCTACCTGATTCTTCTGTCCGATATGATCGTAAGTGTCGTTGCTTCACAGGACTTTACTCCGCTAAGTGTGGAATTACTTGAAATGATTCTTGAATCTGTCTTTTCCTCCTTTGAAAGGTTTGATGTATAAATGTTTGACGTGATCCATGAAAGTCATGACAATTAAATGCTCGTGCTTAAAACAAACCATATATTTCTCGTTCGTTTGAACTCGCCTCACAAAATGACACGAATATGTTTGTAATGCCCCTCACTGATCCTTCTAGCCGGGGGGGGGGGGCTGAACGCGCACCTGTCACATCATTTACCAAACGCTGTCTAGCCACAGAAACGGACGTCACGCCGTGGACCGTTGTGCACCAGCGGTTTCCCTTTGTGGGATGGGCGAGATTTCGACACAGCGGAGGGACGAGAGACAAAGATTGTATCAGTGCTTGGGGCTGCCAGGGTCTTCCTGTCCTGTGGCTGTGATGCTACTGGAGGGACAGAGAGATAGGGGGGGGAGGAAGAGAGGGGGGCAACAGGCACAAAGACACTATCATATATATTTAAATATGTCAGTTTCATCCAAAGATAAAAAGCAATGAAGATTGGAGCACGGTGTAAGAGCACCCATCAGTCACTCTTTTATTTGAAACCCACGGATTATATTTGACCTTTAATCTCCCTGAGATTTTATCGCCTGTTGGGCAACAAAGACAAAGTGAGGGGACACGGATGCAGATGTTCACTTCTGTTTTATATAAATCATGGTCTTTTTTTCTCTTTGCACAATCTGAACTGAGCTGAACTGAAGCGGGACTGAGGACACTCCCTCCTGAGAGGTTCAGTCCAACAGCAGCTCAACCTCTCGGCCCGTCGGAGTCTCGGCCTGCGTCGAAGCCTCGGCGCCGTCGGGAGGATTCCCGCTCATCGCCCAGTCCTCCGACGGTGCCGTGTTTCTTTGGCCTTTGTCTGCGGAGACAAGTGAGGTCAAAAACCTTTGTGTTCGTCCTGCCCGGTTTATCTGCGGTGACGATTTTACCGTCTGTAGGTTTAATCGGGTTTGATAGGTTTGATCTAAACAATTATAAAATGAATGAATGTTGCATATCCAAATTGCACCAAAGTGGACATGAACTTCTCACGGTGAAATAATAATCTCATAAAGAAAAAGAATGAGTCAGGGATTTTTCACCCCGTTTGAGTCCAGGGTGTATTTCATCAGAGGACGTGAGGCCGGGTCAGCGGGTCGAGGGACACCTGCTCTGTCTTCAGTGCACAGACAGAGATGTGGACACGCGAATATGGAATGAGCAAGTAGGTCATGTTGCCATTACATTGACACCATGACATTATGAGCTTCAAATAATGAGATTCCCCCCGTTCTTCGTTGACTTGGAGAGTGAAAGTATGACACGCGCCCTTCATGCTCTCACACACAGGAGGCTCACGATGACTTGTTGTGTGACCGTGTCTGTTGAAATGTCCTGCAGCCTCCTGTGGGGTAATCTGTGGTCCTGGGACTGCAACATCTCCACAGAGTGAAGAAAGACTGTGTTTCACCTAATCCCTTCCAGGTTACTCAACAGCAGCAGCAGCAGCAGCAGCAGCAGACCAATGTGAGCCCCACCACAGCCCCAGAGAAGTGGCTCCTCTGTTGTAGCTGCCACCATTGTGAAGTCATCTCCACGGCAACTTCAGTTTTCACATTTGAAACTCAACCACTGAATCATTAAGGTTTGTGTCCGAACCCCCAAAAAGAAAAGCAACACAAAGGCAGATTTCTGAGACAGTTCAACTCTGTGCGACAGACGAACACAAACACGGCGTGTGTCGCAGCTCTGTCTGTCCTGAGAGGGAATCCCTCGTAGGTCACTCTGCCGGTGCCGTCCACAGTCTTTATCTAATCCATCTATTCATTCATTGATCCGACATCCGTGACTCCCATCGTGGACGGCACCTCTCACCCCCTGCAGCTGACAGTGGAAGACCTGAGCAGTGCAGGAAGGAGCGTGAGCCCAGCTCGAATATGTCGGGTATCGTTTTCCATTTCATTTGCTTTCTCTTTGCACTTTTCTTCTTTTTCTTTGCTTCATATTTGCACCTCTTGTTGCACAGTTCCCCCCCCCCCCCTTCTCATGTCCTCATGCTGCTGTAACTAATCAATCGCCCCATGGTGGGATCAACACAAGTCTTCTGTTCCATTTACAGAACTATTCAGTTATACTGTGGTGTCCCCTTACTCGTGCAGGGAGTTAAAGCCAATTGATGTTGCACCTTGTTAGAGACAGCATTAGATTTTTCAATATGGGTTATCTGATTCAAATCTAATTGATTGATTGATAGACTGATTGATTGACAGGTAAAGGCAATCTTTACCATTGAGGGGGAGAATAAAAACATTCACCTCCTGTAACAAAGGGAAAGCAGCATTGCTTCACACGTTGCTGTGTGTGTGTGTGTGTGTGTGTGTGTGTGTGTTGTCAGCTCATCTAACCACTATGTTCATTGTGATTTAATAAAACCTAAATGTTGTTGTTTCAGCAAACCTTCTGACATGTAACAAGTTCTCTTCTCTTGACTCTATCCATACAACCATGGCACATCAGCACCATCCATCCTATGACACACCCAGGGTTTGTGGGGTAGCGCCACCCAGTGGATGCATTTTGTACAGCGGGCATCTGCAAAGACAAAGCTGCTCAAAATCAAGTGAGGGGACATTACACGTCACAGCTCCTGTCAACAGGTTGTCTTTGACGTTTCTCTAAATGATGCCCACACATTCCTGCAGGGGGCACTCCTGCTTAGTAATAGTCACATAGAGTTTCTTTAAAATGAACACGTACTTAGATATTTGTGACAAGAGGCCAGTTTTATTAATTAGCGTTAGACCTTTACAGTGTCTTTCCTCAGGATGGGACAAATGGAAGAGATAGAAACACCTGCCCCTCTGATTCACCTCATGATTCAACTGGTTCAATGTCACAGAGGTGGAAGAATCGAGCGGTTCTACTCGGTGGAATCCAAATGATCTGAATCCTTCCGAAGGTCCGTGGAGCTTCGTGATGGAGCTCTGAAGGATGGCTCCACCAAGAGGCTGAGGGCTGCGTGCAGGCCCTGTAGCAAAGAGCTCACCGGGGACAGAGGTCTCACCCTGTCACTGATTCTACTGAACCTTCTACTATCGCCACTAAGCTAATATTTAAGAACGGGGTTTTTCCATGTTTCTATGATGTTTTATTTAGTTTTATATGAACGCGTGCTAATAAATTACTTTTCATCATCTAGTCAAAAGGAATACATTCAAACAAAATGGACATCATTTCATCAGTAACGAGACAAAACAACGATGACGTTGCTACTGAGCATGCGCAGGCTTCCTGAGTGAAGGGAGAGCAAATTCCCTGTCAAGTGACCCATCCTTGAACCTAAACGATCTTTGGCCACGGTGACACGAGGGGACGTCGCTCTGACGATTTTTGCCGGTCATTGTCGAAGTGTGCACGAGCCTGTCGCTCCTCTGAACGGGCTTCGCCCCCTTCTCCGCGCGCCTTACCCGCTGCCCTTTGTCCGGACAGACGGTGCGTGTCCCCCGGAGGTGGAGTCTGAAGTCACACGCTGTTCCCCCGCTCTCTCTCGCGTAATGTCGGCAGACGGACCCCGGGACCAACGGTAGGGGAGCATCCACCCACACCTCCCGGGCGGGCGGAGGGGTCACAACGCTCTGCTGTGACAGCGACGGCAGCGCCGCGCTCCTTTGTTGCTGCTGCCTTTTCCCCCTGACGACGTCACGTCTCCGGGACACAGATGTGTTTTCTCTGAGCGGACGGAGACTCCTGGCGTCGAGCCGCGGAGGAGACTCGCTGACTGCGGAGAAAGTAGCCGCCGGTCCCCGCGCTGCGCCTCCCTCCGCCCGCAATGTTCGCAGAACGACCGGCCGCATCGCCTGTTTCACGACGTGTTTTTTCCGGGGTGAGTAACGGACGTGTTCCTCCGGAGCTCCGGGGTCTGAGCAGCCCGGTGTGCCCGTGGCAGGTGCTGAGTCCTGCCGCTCTCGGCACGGCTCGTACGGCCCAGCTGCAAGTTACATCACCGCTCCGTGTTCCGCCGCCGGTTGTTTTGTGTTCGTACCTCCACGCGGAGCCGCCAGCCCGGTGCTTACACTCCCACACCCCCAGTCAAAGCTCTGATGTAACCGTGTGGGATGCCTCTCTCCCGGGCTTCCTGTGGACGAGCCCCAGAGACTGGAGGAGGTCCACGTGTCCGACAGGAGGCTCCTGGGGACCGGGATGGGACCTGTCTGGACTCCCGAGGACCGAGTTAGTCTTAGCAAGAAGTTGGGGACATGTTTGACTGTTACATGTGATCCACTGTGCTTGGTGAGACTGCTGAGGGGACATTAGAGCTGAGGACATGGTTGGCTCTAGCGTTGACCTCTCAGGACAGGGTTGGACCGGGCTCCACCAGGTTCAACTGCACAGCACAGGGCCGGGACAAGGATGGACTGGTTAGGGCAGTGTTTGGATAGGGTAAAACAGCTTAGGGCAACAAGGACTCTCTTCAGTTAGACTGCTAAGAGTGCATTTGGACTGCCTGGGGCACGTTTAGGACTATTAGCCTACACATTAGGTCAGGGTTTTGACAAGGTTTGACAAACAAGGAAAGGCTAGAAGCAGGTACACAACTGAGGGCAGGGTTTGGACCAGGTTATACTGTTTATGCCTGGCCTAGGACCTGGTTAGACCACCTAGGACAAGGTTAGGACCAGGTTAGACTGCTTAAGACAGGACTACGACCACGTAATACACCTTGGGATAGGATTAGGACACGGCAGAGAACATGTTTAAGACGCGTTACGAGCCGAGTGTAGATAACAACATGATTAGATTGTTTATCGTACGCGCATAACGATCATGTGGTTCAACCCACTAAGTCGGTTGACTTTTGTGGTTTTCAGCCTGTTAAGGACAGAACTATGATTTAGCTAGCTGCTCAGGACAGGATTAGGACCCGTCTATAATACTTATACCGCTTGAAAACAGAATTAAGCAGCTGAAGACACAGGATATGATTAGACTGCTGAAGGCCGGGTAAGACTGTCTAGAACAGGGTTATGACAAGGTGAGACTGATTGAAGTGGGGTTAAGATGGGGCTAGGGCTTCCCCTCCTCTGTGCGCATACCGTCTGAATCATATCAGACACTGAGGCCCATCATTTGTCTTTGTGAGTTAGGAGACTGTTGTTGAAAGACATGTCGGACTTGTTCGATATTAACCTCACTGTCGCAAGAAAGAAAAGCAACTTGTCACAACTGCAGAGGCTGGGACCAGAAACTATTTGTTACTGATTTCCCGAAGGCATGTGCATACTTAGGGCCAAGGTGTGATCCTATAATCCCGGTACTAAAGTTACCCTCAGTTTGGACAGCGCTGGATTTCATGGACACCGTCCTCTGTATGATACATGCCATGAAGGAGACATTGAACTGGACAGAGTGACCAACTATCAAACCCTGATTCCGCTCGGAGAATTTGATTAGATTTCAGATCAAATTTGCTACAAATATTTGAAGTATGATAGTATGAGGGTGAGGCTCGGTTAGGTTTAGGGTCCTGAATATCATTACAGGTGGAAGCCAGAGTGCTGTCATTACGAGCTAGATGTATGTGCCTTTGATAAAGAAATGCTGTGCCTTTGATGTCATGTCACAGTGTCTGATACTATGATTGAACAAAAAACATGCAAAGAAAAAAGGGAAAGGGAGCCTTTTTTTTCTTTTCGACGAGGCATGATCTGGCTGTGGAGGGCTTTTGTTTAGTGCAGCGTTGAAGTTCCGTTCTGTTTCAAAGGAGCGTGTTGACTGAACTCGGTGAGATGTGATAATGTTTCCTGTGTTTTGTTTTGCCCACAGACTTCTACGCCTCTCTCCCTTTAAGAGGGCACAAACCACAGCGGCGCGCCTGACCGGACCCCTGTTCTAACTATGACATCCCCGGACTCTCCCCCACTTGTTTCCCCGTCGCCATGCCCCGCTCCCCCGCCGTCGGCCCCCTCCTCACCTGTACCCTCCTCCCCGGCGCCGTCCTCCTCCTCCCTGCCCGCTCCACCCTCGCTGCCTCCCACCGGTGAGGTGATGGTGCTGGCGCTTGGCAGGAAGAAGCAGAGGGTGCTGATTGCCCTCTCCATCCTTCCCAACCTCTTTCTGGCCTTCCTGCTCTCCTCTGACTCGCTCATCACCCTCTCCCCACCCCATCATTGCCACCTGCCGGGCCCCCCGCCATCGATGGAGGTGCTGAACGCCTCCATACCCTGGGAGACCGTGGGCAGGCCCGGGGACAGCAGGGGCCTATCCCAGTGTAAGCAGTACGTCAATGGCAGCCAGTCAGCGGTGATAGACTGTGAGGCTGGCTGGGACTACAATGTCACAGAGGGGCTCAAGAACAACATCGTGACTGAGGTAAAATTCCAGTTCCCCCATGACACCTCCTGGTGCCACGCGGCGTCCCGGCCTCGGTCTGCCCGGACAATACTTTGTTCCTCCTTTAACCGTCTTGCTGAGCAGGCACTTTCCCTTTTGGCTGCGCTCTAAATGTACATATGTCTACACATGTTTCTGTTCAGCGGGCAGCTCTTCAGCAGCCGTTAAAGAAGAATCAGAGTGTTTTTTAAATGAGGTGTAGATACTTTTAGGGTGAAGGTAAGTGTAGGGGCCTCCGATCTCTGTTTATCTTCAAGTGAAGCTTTGTCGTGGTTATGTGGCTCAGGGATTGTAGTGAAAGAGCTGTGTGTCATCCCTGATCCCGTTTCCCACACAAACCTGTTGTGGGTAAGGAGTGATCCACAATAATGCGCCTCTGTTTTCACATACCCACCATGGATTACCCTGAATTACATGTGATTACATCATACCTATTTATCAACACAAATACTGGGTGTATATTTTTGAAAGCCAGTCAAGCTGCCAACACAATGCGCATTTCCCATTTTCAGTAGATGAGTTTGCCCTAAGGTTTTTTGCCCATGCACTGAATCATATTCAGCATAAAGGTAGGTGCTCTCTCTCCTCTCTGTCCGGGGAGATTAGCACTGTCACCCGCTGAAGCCAAGGGTGTAACAAAGTAGGTCAGCTGCAAAGTCCTTTGACCCTACAATGAATGATTGATTCCATAATTGTGGAAAATTGTGGCTAAATGTTTGCAAACATTCAGCTTTTGTGCATTCATTCTAGGAGGAATATCCAGGATGTTTAATCCCGCGTGGACCTGCTATAAAAAGAGGATGACCTTTCTTCCCATTGATATTAAATCAATGAGTCCGCCTCGCAGTGTTTTTGCGCTGCGCTACATAAATCTGATACACACAACAAATCAACGTAGCTCAGTGTCAAATGTTACCGTGGTAAATCTCTGCCTTGCGAATGGATCTGAGAGGGGTGTCACTGATCTGAGGCATGCTTATTTCAAGAATGCTGCTCTTCCTTAACTTGACACTAACTGTTTAACACCAACGTGAAAGCTTTAGTCTGTCTTGGTGGACTTGTGTGAAGAAGGAAAGGTTAAAAAGACTGTTGGCAACGCTACAATCACAACACACCCCCCAATCCCCCAGCCAGCTCATCGGTGACCGTGCTGATCACACGCAGATCTCAACAATGAGAAGAAGGTGTAGGAGCAGGCTGAATCGGGCTCGTGACTCCTTCAGCGTACCTCCCGTCATGTGTTGGCCTGAGAGTTTAAGTAGACTCCATTTAAAGGTCCGAGTGTCCTCAAACACATCACCGATAATGACCGGTCCTTCCATCAGTCGAGTGACTCGACTCTGAGATGCAGCACTAACGAGAGATTCGCGCTTTGGAACGAGATCAACAGCAGGATCAAACGTGTCTAAACGCACCAACGGGGCCTTTTTGAATGTTTAGCGTAAGAACGCAAACATAAATGTAGACAAACCCAATTTTGTTGGTGCATTATCGTCAGTGTGTCCGACTCGGTGTGCAGGGCCTGATATTTAGATTTGAATGCTCACTGCAGGAGGATTACTCATCTCCAGGCCCGTGGATTGGTGGGTTTGACTGAACCTGGGACGCCGCTCACAGTTTTCCACCCCGCCCAGTGGCTCTGTGGCTTGTGTCTGTTTTCTTTTCTGCGCCTGCTTACGCAGGGGCCACACCCAGCTCTGAAACCTGCGCTATTAGGGCAGTTTGCTGGTAATCCACCCACTGCTGCAGCCAAAGACACAGGAACGCGACCATGGAGCATGTTGGGGAAATGCATCCCCACAGAGAAAGAAGAAGCTGATCTTGCAACACGCCTTAGACTGTAGGATGAATGAGGATGTTGTTTCACATCAGAGGGATTTCTTCTCTTCCTCCTGTGCTGCTGGGCTCCGCACTGCTGAGCTAACCGTCTGTGAAGGAAGCAGGAAACTCTCTGATCAGCTTCATCCCCCGCTGATCAATAAATCCCCCTCTGGACATCCTGAAGCTCATATTCTGAGCATACGTACAACTTTCTGCTGAGTTTTTACGTTTGAAATGGAGCCCGATATCCAGTTAGATATGTGTCATCTCATGTGAAATCTCGCGGTTGCACCGTACAGTCGTACTTGTGCATCTGGGGCTCGGAGGCGTAACATTTCAAATCACTTTGAACTGCTCCATTTTATAGGACGCCTGTATCAATAGCATCGCCGTGATTGATCTGCTATTTAATTTTGGATCAACGAAACAAAGTATCGCTAAACCACTTTTCGAACAGCTCTGGCACAGGAAGTACATTTTAAAAAATGAATTCTCTATTGATGTTTCAGGGAGTTCTTATTACAAGGCGCCTGAATCCAGGTTGAGCAGCAACGTGATGAATTTAGACCTTAAGACATTTGATTTGATTACCATGGAAAACACACGTCACAATAGATTTGAGTCGTCTCTTCTGCTGTTTTCAAGTGAAAGCTTCGTGCTCAAATGTGGCTTCTTCGGTTCAAATGAGCTGGAGTCACAAAGGTGAAAGTAAAAATCCGCTGCTGATCGTTGCACAGGCACAAAACCAGTTTGAGGAGTTTCCAAAACTGGTTTGTGTGCATTTCTCCTGCTGTCGTCCAAAACATTCCACCCGCATCAGCAGCACTGAGGCTGGTTGTGCTGCGCCTCACGCGGAGCGCTGCTGCAACTCGCTGCCTCAACAACCTGATATGATGTGGCAGCCTTTTCTGTTTGTGTGCACGGGCACGGACCATACGAGGCTCTGCTCACTCCCTCCCTCCCTCTTCGTTCGTCATTCAAATCATTTTTGCTCTCAGCAGACGGTGACATTCGCAGAGCTCAGCTGTCGGTACAAACCACTGGGTCGACTTAATGTGATTCAAACTCACATCTGAGCGCAGACATGTTTTTGCTGTTTAACAGACGGGCCGACTTTCCACGTGACAACTCTGCTTTACGATGCATAAAGACAAGACTGTCTCTAATACGACTGTTACCACCATTACTGCTGCTGCTGCTGCTGCTGCTGCTGCTGCTGCTGCTGTTATTTAGCGTAGTGCACCACTGTTCCCTGACTGTCAGCACCGCACAGTCTCGCATCACATGCTTTTATCTCCTTGTGTCTGTCTGCTAAATAAGTCGCTTTAAAAACGTTGTCTATCTTTCAGGCTGTGACCTAATTTGATCTGCCATTGTTTTCCTGGTTCTGCATCAGTTACCCGAAGGTGTCCATCCTAAAGCTGATGTTGATTATTAGTGAAAGCCTCTGATCAATAGGTGCTGCAGTCTAATATTAGAATTGTAACTGCGTTGTGATAGGTAATTTATTCAATGTTCATCGATGAGCTAAAGTGTATAGACGTAATGGACCTCATTTGTTTGTTAGAACAATCTTTTGTGGTGGTCATCTAATTAATTCCTGTGTGTGTGTGTGTGTGTGTGTGTGTGTGTGTGCGCGCGCGCACACTCTCTCTACAGTGGGATCTGGTGTGTGGTCAGTACTGGCTGGTCCCAGTGGAAGAAGTCTGTTTCATCCTGGGCGTCCTGACTGGCTGTCTGGGTCTGGGCTTTGCTGCAGACAGGTGAGACATGACACACACGCATAATTAAAAACATTTCATCCTAATTGTGAGGAGGAGAAGATCTCGTTAGTTTTGGATGTTGTTCAGGTAGATTTGAAAGGGCTCCGGTTTTGTGTCCGAGTGCAGGTGCACCAGAGCCCCCGGGGATGAGCAGCGCTGATAACGAGTTGTTGTTATTTTTTTCATGGCCACTGAAGTGGTGACTCAGCCTTATTACTGAGCTCAACTAATCAGAGAAGCCTGTGAAACCTATCTCCTCTACACTTACATTAGCGCGCACACGCAAGCCTCCCCCCGACGCTTCGTGCGCTACGTCACAAATGTTCTGGAAAAACTGAGATGCCGTCCCACCAGACTGTCGACAGATTCACCCGGGGACCCAACATGTCAGCTCTGCCCATCCACCCTCTGCCTCCTGCACAGTCACTCCTCCTCTTGGTGAACGATGCTCTGATCCAAACTCTCTCTTGCCGGCAGTTTACCGTTTGGCCGTCATTTCAGCCAATTCTGTTTTCTTTGAGTGGTTGCGCTCTCTGCTCTCTACTTTTATTTCCAGTGGAAGAACATAGAGGTTAAAACAATGCAGGTCCCTGACAACATGACAGATTTCAACTTGAACATGCAAGTATGTGATTCAGCATTGATTATTTTAGTATTTTCATTGATGCTCTAACTTTATGGATTCACTATGACTTCAGTGGCTCCTCTGAGTCAGCCGATGATGACCACCACCAGTTGACAGGGGGGAAAGTTGTGTAACAAGCACTCCAAGGTGGTCCCTCACAGGAGACGAAGCATTTGAGAAAGCACTGCTGTTTGACCCTGAAACAGTCGAGATATTTTTAACAAGCAGGTTACGGCGTGAAGTGAATGGTAAAGAACAGATTAACCAACATAATGTTCGAGACTTTAGGACGGTGAGCTGGACTCGCCTCAAGTCCCGCAGAGAATTGATGTAATGGATCCTGTGTGTGTGTGTGTGTGTGTGTGTGTGTGCTTGTACTTTACATACTGTGCAGTCTGAATGGATGCCACAAAAGGGAAAGATCATTATAAGGGAGCTGATGCCAGTTTAATCAGCTAAAAGCCCTCATTCATTTGCTGACCAACTCAGCATCGCATCTGTTTGTTAAGACTGGTGAAGTGGAGCTGCCTCCTGAGACTGGCGGCTATGAAAAAGGCAACAGCGTTAATCTGCTGCCTGGAAACAAAACTGCTGCTCGTGCACCAAGCTGGGACCTGCAGCTCAACAGGTGTCGAGGAGTTCTCTCTGTGAAAGTCTCCTCGGACCGCGGCGCTGCCCAGTAACACAGATGCGCGCGTGTCCTCCGTATCTCCGCAGGCTCGGCAGGTCCAAGACGCTGCTGACCTCCCTGACTCTGTCCGTGGTGTTCGGGGTCCTGGTGTGCGTCTCTCCGTACCCCTCCATCTTCATCGTCATGCGCTTCTGTCTGGCCGCCGCCTCAGCGGGAGTCTACCTCACACTGTACATCACCCGTGAGTGTTTTTAAGATCGCGAGGAGGCAACTCCTTCATGCGCCCAAGATTCAGGTAGATGAGCTGATGTTTTTTTGCGATGCATTAATCGTAAATTAAATCCAGTTTCTTCGCTGGTGCCGTAACTGACTTTACCTTCAACTGTGCCGAGAAACCTCGGACTGATGAATAAATCGAGGTAAAAGCGTAAATATTCTTGAATTTGCACAAATAGGCCTTAACAAACCGACAGAGTGATCATTAAAAGCAAGGGGAAGATGTAACCATTTACTTTCCAGCAGGACTTTGTTGTTTGTATGATGCTGTTTAAATCTATCTTTCAAAAAGAGTTGATCATTCATGCTGGGCCTTTCGCCGAGAGAGAGAGCAGAGAGCACATGTCAAACACTGATCAACAGGCAGAGGATGGTTCTTGTGTAGCTCCTGTCAGAGACAGTATCATAAGATTTGGAGGATTAGGGGCCGGATTGTAATGCTGCTGGGATTAGTGTCATTAACAGATGAACGAATGAGTTTGTGTTCACGCTTCCTACGACGCGTGTGTCTCGTAGGCCTGGAGCTGTGTGAGCCCTCCCTGAGGCTGCTGGTCACCATGTTGGCGGGGCTGATGACCGTTGGCGGAGAGCTGCTGCTGCTGGCCGTGGCGCTGGGCTGCCAGTCCTGGAGGGGCCTGCTGGGGGCCGGCGCCGCTCCGCTCGCACTCTTCCTCAGCTACGGGTACGAGTCCGGAATCGATGACGAACGCCAGAAGCCGTTTCTGTCGCATTTGAATCGGTGTGTAGAACCAGGTCAGGTGAAGGAAGGAAGCCAAGTCTTTTCGTTTGAAAGCCTCGCCGGGTCATATTGATTCGGGTCCCCTCATCGGACTGAACCCTTCAGCTCCTGTCAGAACACACCGGGGTCTCTCTGTTTAGTCCCCGTAAGACCCCTGTTTCAAGATAAGCCTCCATTGAAGTTTCAAAATCAAATGAACTGAGATTATGGAAAGATTACTGGCAATGAATTTCAGGTATTAATAAGAGTGAAGATGGATTAAGAATTGAAAAACTCTGCTGCTAAGTGACCCACACTAATCATTTTCCATGTTGAATCAGTAAATCTAGGTCAGAACAGAGAAGATCTGGAACCTTGTTGAGGCCTGTGTCTCTGCTCTCCTGCAGTTTCCCTGGAGTTTATCCAGAGTCCCCTCGCTGGCTCCTTCTGTCCGAACGATGTGCCGACATGAACTCCTTCAGCGAGAGAAGAAACTCCAATAGGGACGTGAGGGATGACGAGAGTTTCACAGGTGTGTGTGTGTGTGTGGAAACAGCTTTACTTCCTCATCCTGCTTTGTAAAAACAGTGTGACTTGTCAGTGTCCGACAGACGAGACGTTGAGTTGATGTAGTCTGCATTATTTATGTATCTTATTGTTCAAGTATCTATCTCACACCACAGCACCACCCCGAGTCCGTAACGATGCTCCGCTCTGTCCCATTATTTATTCAAGACACACGGTTCCTGCTTAAAAATGGAATTGAAATGGAGCATAACGAGAAACCGCCTGCGCTGCTGCGGCTTCACTGCTCTGTTTACATGTGAATGTTGTGTGAGCAGAAGAGACTGGCCACAAGATCATTTCCTGAGAGATCTTCCTGAGAATAACTGTACAACTGTATCATACACTGCAGCACTACTCATGTAGGCTATCAACTTCTCAGAAAGCTCAGCTTTCGTCAGTCTCTTGGGATTTTGAGGGGAAGCGAGTGCTGTCCATTCAATCACTGACCGAGCAGACGCACATTGGACCCGGGTTTCCGCTGTGTGGACCGGAGCTTCGTGCTTCGGGACCGGGACAGAAGAAGAAGTTGTCTTTTCACTGTTTTCATTTCTGTTTTGAATGGGCTCTCAAAGGGTTTTTACCGCACACACTGTCTGTGTGCACTCGCTAGACAGAAGAAGCTCTTGGGATCAAAATACATATAATTGGACATTTTATATGTTTACAGCTCAGTCACAGAGGTCGAAGTCGTGGGCCAGGGCAAAATCAACCTTTTCATTTCCCCCGTCTCTACTTGTCGCTAAAGATTTGCAGAGGTGTCGTAAACCGCGTCTGTGCCTTCTAAGCTGCGCCCAATTAAAAAGGCCTGATGATTTGAGCTTGTGTTCTTGTGACAGAGACAGTGAGGCAGTGATTCAAAGAGACTGATTCATTTCTCTTTTCTGTTGTTTTTCTCTTGCAGAGCTGGATTCAGAGCCGCCCCCCTCCTCACGCCCCCGCCTGTCCTTCCCTGAGCTCTTCCACAGCAGGAACATCTGGAAGAACATGTGTGTGCTGGGCTTCACCTCGTAAGTCTCTCCTCTCTTTCGTCATTCCAATTTGACCACCTCCTGAAAAAAACATGGCCGCTCCGTCACCGTGTCCCTCCGTCCCTCCAGGTTCATCTCTCACGGCATCAGTCATTGCTACAGCTCATTCCGAGGTGATGTCAGAGGCACCGCCCCCAGTTTCTACTGGAATTACCTGTTGTCAGTGTGCGCAGGCGGCGGCGCCTGGCTTTTGTTGTGGGCGACCGTGGACAGGTGCGGCCGCCGCGGTATCCTGCTCCTCTCCATGACGATGACGGGGCTGGCCTCTTTGATCCTCCTCGGCCTCATGGAGTGTAAGTGGGCTTTGGTTGGGGAGCAGGATGTTGCTTACTCCAAGGACATATATAGTTAATTATGCAGAGCTATTTATAGCTGTGTAACTGACAAGGTGGACCCCAGCTCTAATAAATCACCATCAAACTTGACCTTTCTTCCTGTGTGGACAGAGGGAACAAAGGCTCACTCTCTGGTTCCTTAGTTCAAAACGGAAAGAAGGTTAAATCTACTCAGGCCTCAGAAACACGCCTGTGTCATGTGCATCAAGTTGGTCTTCATCCTTTGTAAATCCCACCTGTCAGCTTTGGTCCAGGTGCCTTTCTTTTCTCCTCTGCCAGTTGAACGGGTACTCTGTCTCCCCCATGTGGCAGATTATGAGCATGACTTTGAGTTTATATAGGACACTGCAGTAACGGCAAAGTCAAAGCTTTGTCAGGCAGTGCTTTAATCATGCATCACAGGCTGGGGGGGGGGGCTGCTGTGAGGGCTTGAGGTGAGCTCCTCTCCTACCTCATGCTGTCTGTGTGTCAGTGTCGTGGAGTTTAAAAAAAGACCAGGGAGGTTAAAATTCCAATCAACAGGCATCACGATGCATGATGTGAAACTGAGAAGAAGATCCGTCTCAATGGACGTTCCTGTTCCCTCCTTTGCCCACAGACCTGAGTGAGACGGCCATCACAGTGTTCTCAGTGCTGGGCCTGTTCTCCTCTCAAGCCACTGCCTCCCTGTGCATCCTGTTCACTGCAGAGATCATGCCCACCATCATCAGGTAAGACAACACACACACACACACACACACACACACACACAGGGCTGCAGCAGGCCCGTCGGCACTCACTGAACCTCTCCTCCTGGTCATAAAGTGCTGAAGTTAATGGCGTAAGTGGATCGAGGTTTGATTCATAATGCATTGAAGGGGGAGGGGGGACCCCACAATAAGGTACACACACACACACACACACACACACACACAGGCCTAAAGGCTTTTACATTTCCAGCACGTGGCCCCTGTGCATCACATGCCTCTTTAAACGACACAGGTGAACATGTCGGCACGGAAAGGAAGAGAAAATGAATGATTCATTTTCGTTCTTGATGAATTACATGAAGGCAGGTGGAGATTGCTTCCCCTCATTTCCAGTCTTAATGCTACAACGACCTAACAACACAAGTGTGTCCTCGGTTTTTGGAGACAGACGAATGACGTGGTTACTGTAAAAACCACACACATCCAGATGTGTGAAAGGTCAAATCAAGAGATTGTGGCGTGTCTTCAGGGGCAGCACCGTGGGGGCTGTCCTCGCCCTGGGCTGCGTGGGCCGGCTCAGTTCCCCGCTCATGGACCTGAGGAACCACTACGGCTACTTCCTGCACCACGTGGTCTACTCCTCCCTGGCCCTGCTGGCCGTGCTGTCCATCCTGCTGCTTCCCGAGAGCAAGAGGAAACCGCTGCCGCAGACGCTGGCCGACGGGGAGCAGTACAGGCGCCCCCCGCTGGGCAGGAGGAGGAGGGACAACGTCCCGCTGCTGGCGACACCCAACCCGGAGACCTAGAAGATCTCATTCACAGAGAGTGGAGGTGTCCTCGCCTTCCCGAGGAGGAGGCGCAGCAGCTAAAGGTGGATGGGGGGAGATGGAGGTTGGACGACGTCCTCGAGTGGCTCCAGACACAGGCTGATGGTACAGCTGTCACAATTCACATCTTCATCTTCATCTTTCTTTTTCCTCCCTTTATCATGTGTGTGAATGTGTCTGCGCACACACACTCACACTCACACACACACAACTTACCTTATACATCTTGTCATGACAAACTCTTCACAGCAAGATGTTAGCTGCTTACTACTGAGGATCCAGTCTTGATGAGGCTCGGACAGTAGCCTTAAATTATTTTCTGTGTTTGTCTAAAGCTGCGTAGACTGTGTTTTTTTGGTCATGTCTGCAATTTACAACCACACAAACATGCTCAGAAGTGTGCGAACGTGACACAAAGGTGGATTTTGTGTACTTTTTTTTAAGCTGACGCCCGTTGTCTGATTGATAACACTTGAAGATGGCTGGCCGTGTATATACTCTAGACTTGGTTTCTTTAACTTTGAGTTATTGAACTGTTTTCTATGCAGAGCAGAGGGGCTGGAATCATTGTTTTTAGAGATGATGGTCATTTCCTCTCTCAAATGTAAGGGACACTTTTACGAGCAACGATCAATATTGGAATCAAAGGCAAAAAATGCCTTTATACAACGTCTTATCTGGCCTGGAGCCGGATGTATTTATAATTATGTTGATCATCGATACGTGTCCCAGAGGCTGGACACTTTTGGTGCAAAGTGAAATAATCCGTTTGAGAGGATGCGGCATGGAGTGAAACGTTCCGTTCGTCCGATGATTGTCCGTCACAACATTCCTGTCTGCATGTTTGGAGGAGATGGAAGGGCTTGTTCGTTTAGTCTTCACGGCAGTGATTCTCTTTAGATGGTCGGTCTGAGCTGCGAGAGAAGAGACGGCCACAAACCAACTACATTAGAATTTGAAAAGTGACGTGTGTGTGACTAGACGCATAACGTATTTGTCAGCACTCGCTTCACTGAAGTCGTCTCCTTCTTCAAACTGAATGTTCTTATCCATGCTGGAGAAAGGGGCCCAGTGATGAGGCTCTGTGGAGCTGGTGAGGGCCCCGGAGCTCTGAATCTACCCCCCCCCCTTCAGCCACACAACAAAGATGGCTGCTCCTCATCTTAAAGGTCCGTGCGTACGATTTAGATGAAAATATGTGTGGTAAATCAGCGAAATGTACAACGTCTCTCCCTTTGCTATAGAATTAGACTTTATATGAGGGTGAGAATTTCTATCACGGTGGCTGCCATGTTGCACCCCCGTGTTTTACCGGAGCCAGAATTGAGTGATAATGATTGAGGAAGGGAGGGGTGAGGGGTAATCAGCTACAATGTGTAACTTCACCACTAAATGGCACTAAATCTTCCACAATGTAGGTTCCTTTAACAGAGAAGTGTCGGTGGAGAGTTACCAGAGGCTTGTTGTGACGACGCGCTCGGGTAATTCCTGTGTGTGCAACCGCAAGAGGGTATTGATGGGGTTTGATTTGAGAAACCGTCGAAGGACTCGCCCGGCGCCCTCTTCTGTCAGCCTTTGGTAGTTTAAAAAAAAGTCCTCTGTATGTTGCACTCAATGAGTCCAAACTCTTATGTACTAATTATGATTAACTTGGCTCGAATAATATCACTGTAAGTGACAACACTGATGATCTGTTCTATGACTGAGTGTTATGCTGTTATCTCTATAGCCTGATTTCATGTCATATTAAAACTTGTTATGTAAACGAGCCGTGGGTGATTTTTTTAAAGACACGTTGTAGGAATGAACAGGAAAAAGACTGGGGCTAATAGTCTAGCTAATGTATTTAATCTGTGTATGTAACATATTTAGTTCTGCTGATCAGACAGAAAACTGCAGTGGAAAAGCAGAAGGTGAAGCAAACGGTGCTCCTGCACCAAGGTGAGCTTGAGCCCACAGCCATCAGATCTACCCACTGCCTGTCAAACCACTGCGCCGCCAAGAAGAGTGGAGGGTGATGATGGAACAAACTCTTCTTCATGGCAGACATCATCGTCATCGTCATCGTCATCATCGTCGTCGTCCCGCAGGGTTCAAAGGGCTCGTCGAGTCCTGGTGTGAGAACCAGGACGGAGACCCAAGTGGTTCAGTTCACATCATCGTCACTGGTGAGTTCAGATCATTGATCTGTGTCAAACACTTGATTATCAATGAATGATGGTTTAACATGGGGCTCTGGGGACGGAGCCTCTGGTGGCCTCCCTGTGAACCGCAGGTCTGTCTGCTCTCCTCGGACGGATGAGTGATCCTGGAGGTTCCTGCTCCTCCTGTGATGAAGGGAGCAGAGTGAGTCTGCGCTGCCGCACCAGGAACAACAACATCGGTGTTTGAATGGATCTCAGGGGGGAGATGAGGATGAGGAAGGTCTGAGTCTGAGAAGCGTCTCTGGAGAAGGACAATCACCAGAGAGCTGGCTGAAGGTCAGAGGTCAGTCTTTATTGATTTAGTCTCATGTCGCTGTCTCAAATGACCAAGTCATTCTGATTGTCTTCGTGTCCGATCCGTCCCGTGGCGTCTCCAGCTGTGGACGAGTCCCTCGCTCGTCCCTCTCGTCTGTAGCTGCCGATCGTCGTCTTCACCGCTTCGCTCACGCCTCTGCTCGTGTTGACGTTCCTTTATCCAAACCTACAGGTGAGATTTGATTCGACGACTCGACTTCTTTAGAACGTTTTTCATTTCAACCCATTTTATTTCTTCTACTTTTTCCAGGTTTTAATGATGAATTCGAATGATTTTCTTCACACCAGCATCCGTCTGCTGCTCATCCAACACATGGACACCGGGATCAGAGTCCAGCGAGGATCCAACAGGTGAGGAAACCACTCAGAAACATGTACGTGAAGTTTTACCCACAGCTTTCACACAAAACACCATCTGAAGTGATGACGTCATCCTATGAAGTGACTTCATTCATCTTTTTTTTCCAAATCAGTTTGTATTCAAATTCAATGACCTTTCCTCTTTATTTTCTTTGTGTTGAAACCAAGTCACTGTTCTGTCTAATGTTCTCAGAAGGAAAGAGTTTTTAACTTGTGTTAGTGACACCTAGTGGCTGAAGGGTCCATTCAAATCGAATCCATATTCTGTTTAATTTGAGGAAATATTGATCTATTTTTAAGTAAAGGTTGAAGATGTGTTGTGGTGGAGAATGGCAACAAATGACCATTTATGAATCTTTTCCGTCATCTGGTGGTTACTATCGAGTACTGCACATGCAGTACCATTGGACCAACCGCCAGAGGGGGGACATGCCCACTTCTGTGCAATATCCCCTTAAACGTCTATAAATGTGGCTGCAGTACTTAGAATGAACCACAGGGGGGCGACAAATGGTCACACTAGATGATAAATAGGGTTTGACAGACAAGATCAAACACAATAGAATAAAATTGAAGACATGACTGCAGCCAGTCACAAGGGGGCGATCAAAACGACATGGCCTCACTTTCCTTTTTGTCCACCTTCATAAGCAGTCGGATCAATATGCTGACTGCTCACAGCCTCTCCTTCGATCAGCCAGCTCTGGGTGAGGCAGTGGAGGTGAAGGTCCTGAAGTGAGGAGTGTGGAAAGCTGCCTGTTGACAACACAAAGGTTTCAGAGGCGCAGATTCTCTCTCCTCTCGCGTCCGAGGCCACTCGTCAGCGCCAGCGGCGCCGAGACGCCGCCCGGCTCAAATGACCACGTCGTCACTTTCCCTCAGCTCTGGTCAGAGGGAGAGGACATGGGTTGTGGTCAGTCTGTCAGATGATGGACCACAAGGACTCACAGATCCTCTGCCACTCTTTACAATCAGCACCGCAACAGACAGGGATTCATCCTCTGTACTCATGTCAAAGTTCAGGCTCTGAGCTAACGACGTTAATAATAATCTCCAATACTCTAATAATAATGATAAGAATAGTAATAATAACAGTGATAAAGATATTGACTGATAATAATGATAACAATAATATAATTATAATAATAATTATTATTATTATCATGAATAATAATAATAATAATACTTGTTTGACAGTGTTAAAATACTAAACTACAATTAAATTACATTAAACTAATTTGTGATCACTCAGCCACCACATACACACTCACACACACTCACACACACACATGCACGCACGCACATACACACTCACAGACACGCACACACGCACGCACAGAGGGCAACAGATGATGCAGCCTCCCTCTTGAGCTGCGCCGGAGGAATCCTGCAAGTATTTCACAGCTTTATCTTTGTCTCAGAGCAAAGAGAAGGAAAGAATGTGGAGCCAACAAGATGCAGTGTTGAGTTACACTCACATGGATCGACAGCAGTGTCTCCGAGCGACATGATGTCGCGGCCTTGGCCCGCAACAGTTGTGACTGTGATGTCAACGCTCCATTGTCGTGGTCGAGTCATCTCAATGACACATACTGGCTCCGAGCATAAAGACAAGAATTATTCATTAGAATCATCTTCAGAATCAGTTCATAATGAATTCTCCCTCTCTCTACATCTATACCCATGTAAACATACCCTTGTTACATTTGAATAATTCACAAATCGGTTCAAATCAATTGTATTTTACACCAAATCGTGACATGCTGAAAGGAAGTATATAAACTATTTATATAGTATGGTCAAGAAATGACCATATACAAAACCTCAGGAGTTTCTAAAGCTGAGCAGCACTGATGACTGTAGTGTGGGTGATATAATAATAATAATAATAAAAACACTGAAGTATATAGTTCAGCACTGTCAAATCTGGATCCTTCTGAGAAACCTGGAAGGAAAAACTAAGGTAAAGAACAAGGACAGAGAAAGAAAGGGAGGTTTACTCCTCACGTCTCATACGTGATGCCAGGAAGGATCTGCAGTGAAAGTGTGGCTTCATATTCAGTGTCCCTCTGAGCTCAGGTGTCGCTGTGCCTCAGAGATGAGCTGGAGGCTTCGCAGAGGTCAGGTGGTCTCACAGCTCAGAGCAGAAGTGATGAGACAATGAGACACAAACACCTTTGTCTGTCCTCTGTCTGTCTCTTCTGTAGACTTAGTGCTGCGGAGGAACACGTGGCTGCCTTCGATTCTCTCCCGCTCTATATTTAGATGGCCACGAGGAGACGGCCTCGGTGTCGCGCACCGCCCGTAAAGACCTTCCCCTCGTTCCTCAGTCGCCTCCCGTTCACTGTGAATACACCACCTGGATAACAAAATGAGAATAATAAGTGTGTTTTTAGACACGTACAAAGGCAAACTGAACTCAATCGGACCGCCGAACGTCTTCCAACACAAACCCTGTGGCGGAAGCATCGATAACGGTCCTTCAGCATCAGATGCACCGGTCGGTTTTCTCTGCTGATGCAGACGTATGGACTCGCGCAGTGAAAACACTACAATGTGCACGTGAGGAAGGATTCCTCCTGAAGTGGAATGGTTTGAGTCACCAGCTCTGAACCTCAACTCCGCGCAGAGAACTGATTCCAGAAGGGGTTTATTTACGGATAGGGGGCAAGAGGGTAAAAGTAAGAGGCGATCCAGATGGGGAATTCCTGTAGAACCTATATTATGTGTGGTTTATTGTTAACCTTAACTTCTACACCGTTGGTCCAAGGGGCAGAGGTGCTGTAATCTTGTCCTGCATGTCGCCCATGACAAGTTGCCATTGATGTGCTGGGAGGCGCCGTGGACTTTCCTACAGCGCGTGTACATTCAACGTTGTATGATTAGTATGATCCGCTCCTGCGTTAATGAGGTAACATCCATATCGAGGCTCCATCGATTGTTCCAGCTTCGTTTGTACTCTGACCTTGTGAGTCTTTCATCGTCTGCTCTCCGTGTAGCATTCCCAAGCACACGAAGGTCAGGAGAGCGGCTGCAGCCATTGACAGCTGTTCATTGTCCCTCAGTCATCTCTCGGGAAGGAGCGTCTTACCCCCCCCCCTCTATTGTTCATCGTGAAGCAGGAGAGTTTGACACCCGTCCAGATTTCACATAGGACCATCTGATACAGCATCTGATCCTTCCAAGGTCCCATTCACTTTGGCATGTGCTCCAAAAGTACAGTGTGCCGACATCGTGAGGGGAAATGGCATTTTGCAGCTGCTCATGATGTAAATATAAAGTGCTCATTCTAGGACAACTGATTTGTGCATACGACTGATTATATACTATGTAGTGTAATAACACACAATTTCTGTCAATATAAACGATAATATCTACAGTAAAATCTGAAATGTTATGTAACCAAAACAGATTCTTTGATCGATTATCAAAAAACTTGTTTTCCTCACATTTCCAGTCGCCAACCACTAGGAGGTGCTGCAGCCCCCGCGCTGCAGGAGTCACTCCCATGGACCAAGAACAGCGGCAAGTTTAAAGAGCTTTGAGGGAAAATAAGATGCGGTGGCCAAACAGTGGTACTGCAACCTCTATGCTGCTTGGTAATGAGGCACAAAGTGACCTCAAAAGAGTTTTTCACATGAAATGACTCGCAGGTAAAGTTGGATACATTCAACTCAGAAGCATCAAGGTCTTTTTGAACCTTACATTTGAATACATTTGAATACATGAGCATCAGAGAGGAGTCATGGGGCTGGAAGAAGACACGGAGCACATTCTGGGTGGGCTGCACATTGGGAGGGGGACATGTCGAAGTGAGCAGCTTCCATTTGACGGAGCAGGGCCCCTGCGCCTCTGACTCTGCAGCTGTCATGGCCGCCTGCATGTGTGAAGTTGTTAAAGTCAAAAGGGCTCATGTGCTTCTTAAGGAGGTCGACCTGATAAACACTCGGTGTAAGAATCTCTGCTGTTAATGTGAGAGACGTTGACCTGTTGTCATTTAGAATATGGGGGGTGGAGGGGGGGGGGCTGCCCTCAATGCAATCATTTACAGTGAGGGGGGTGAAACCATTGAAAGATGACAGCTGTCTTCTTACCCTCCCAGTCTACCCCCCCCCCCATCACCGTGAATCATGTATATATAGATTTATAAGATGAAGATATGCATATTTGTTATTCCGTAATTCCCCTGGTTCCCCTGGTTCCCCTGGATCCCCTGGTTCCCCTGGATCCCCTGGTTCCCCTGGATCCCCTGGTTCCCCTGGTTCCCCTGGATCCCCTGGTTCCCCTGGTTCCCCTGGATCCCCTGGTTCCCCTGGTTCCCCTGGTTCCCCTGGATCCCCTGGTTCCCCTGGATCCCCTGGTTCCCCTGGTCCACTCACATCATACACTGTCCCAGAAATAGACACAGATCTAAGAACGGCCTCCTAAGTCTTGATAGCCAGTCGTCACATGACTCTCCCCTTTGTCCACACCTTTATTTCCAAATACAGATGTTTCTTTTTTTAATTCCAGTCCTTTGTTTGATCCCCGGCCCATACAAGGTGGGGCGCCTGTTGGAACGCTGCCACCTGGAGGTGTATAAAGAGAGGAGCAGGAGGAGTGAGCTCAGAGCACAGCCCCTGCAGGTATGTGCACATGCATCTGAAGACAACTTGCGTCCATGATGGTAAATACTGCAGCGCTGAACTCTCATGTTGTGATCTGTCACAGTTCTTTCCAGAGTCCGACCCCACAACCTTCTACCGCGCAGGGGAAGAGGAGGAAACAGGTAGGTGTCGTACACATCTGTGAATTAAACACTAGGAGCCCTGATGCAGTCATGTGAGAGTGCATCAGGTGCGCACTGGGTGCAGCTGTGAACTCTACATGGGGTGACTCGGGCCAAGGGGTAAGAGTGGACATTCCCACTCCGCAGGCTGAGGTGTCCTCGGTCAAGGAGCTCGATCGTGAATGTCCATGTACCAACGCTTGAGATGATCTAAATCCAATGTGTTTTCATTGTGACCTCCAACAAAGAGTTCCACTCGTTACACCGCTGATTGGCTGTGGTGGTGGTGTGATGCGTAATGCAGAGAAGAGCCTTCTACATTTGGCTGCATAGAAAGATGGTCAGCAGCATTTTCTTTAGCCATGTTACGTCAGTATATCAGTTCAATATGACATTTGAGGAAATGACTGTAACGTGTCAAAGAGCTGGAATCTTCCAATCTGTATCTAATTGATGGAATTGTTAGTGTAGGAATGTTTATAGGCCTCTATATTAAATCGTGCTGGAATATCACCAACATTGATCCAAGTGTGGACTGTTGGACCACGGTGCAGGTTTCCACTCCACTTCTCATTCAGCCTGCGGTCCTTCATGCGCTGCCGTATATGTTACTGTGTATAATGTGTATAAACCGTCACATCCACATCGACGCCACAGAACAACATTCGTGTTTGTGTGTTCAGGATTCAGAGCTTTCTAGTGGTGATGTTAGAAATTGCAAGCAACTGAATCCCTCACGTCGCCCTCCAAGTGTTGACAAGAACGCTGGTGACATTCTGAGGTCCGTGTCGGTCTTTGACTTCCTGGCTGTTGTAGAAACATGGCAGCTTCCATGAAGGAGAGCTCACTGTGATGTGGATACAGAGTCGATCTCTGTCGGGCATCGTCGCCTCTGTTCGTTTGTTTTGTGCGCTTTGGTGTAGTTTGTGTCTTGTGCACTTCCTGTTTTATTTTGGTGAGAGGATGTGGGTTTCCTGTCTGATTCCCTGATTGTCAGCAGCTGGCCCTGGTTGTCTCTCTCCTACTGAAGCTCCCCTCTCCCTTCATGTCACGTCCTTGCCACGTTGTCTTCCACACCTAGTTGTCTCGTGGCTGGAGTAGTTTATGTTTAGTTAGATTAGAAGCGTATTCGTTTTTACGTGGAGATTGTTGACAGATTTTGGTTGAGCCTGTTGCCCTTGTTTATTTTGCCGAGAGACAATAAAAACTCTGAATAGTCTTCCTGCCTCCTGTCTCGTGCATTTGGATCCAACGTGTCCCGTAACAATATCTCCCACCGCGAAACCTTTCAAACCACGTCTTTGTGTCTCAGCGTTCGACATGTCAGGTGACGCTCTCATGGGCGAGTTCGGCGCCGCCGCGCCCTTCCTGAGGAAGTCGGAGAAGGAGCGTCTGGAGGCCCAGACCCGGATCTTCGACATGAAGAAGGAGTGTTTTGTGCCCGACCCCGAGGTGGAGTTCGTCAAAGCCTCCATCACCAGCCGAGAGGGAAACACGGCCACTGTCCAAACTGAGTTTGGCAAAGTCAGTCATGAAAGACACTTGACTTCCGCCCTCCGTGACCTTTGAGGCTATTAACCATTGGCTCATGTGTGACTCCCTGCAGACCGTCACCGTCAAGGAGGCAGACATCCTCCCTCAGAACCCGCCAAAGTTTGATAAGATTGAGGACATGGCGATGTTCACCTTCCTCCACGAGCCTGCTGTGCTGTTCAACCTCAAAGAGCGCTACGCAGCCTGGATGATCTACGTGAGTGACCGGCACGAACCCTTGGCACCGATCAGCTCCGGTCTGATTCCGACCAGGCCTTCTGCTCGCGTTTGTGTCTGCAGACCTACTCCGGACTCTTCTGCGTGACTGTCAACCCCTACAAGTGGCTGCCAGTGTACGACCAGGCTGTGGTCAACGCCTACAGAGGCAAGAAGAGGTCTGAGGCTCCTCCTCACATCTTCTCCATCTCTGACAATGCCTACCAGTACATGCTGTCAGGTAAGATGTTAGAGCTTTATGGAACCCAAAGATGATGACCATACAAAAAAGCGCTCGGCTCGTGTGTGTGTGTGTGTGTGTGTGTGTGAAGAGATCTGCCTCGACTCTGAACATTGTCTTTGATCTTGCAGACAGAGAGAATCAGTCCATCCTTATCACGTAAGCGTCTCTTTAACGTTGCGCGTGTTTCGAGTTGTTGTTTTCTTCAGAAAAGGTTCAGCCCCAGTGTTTTGTCCCCAGTGGAGAATCGGGTGCAGGAAAGACTGTGAACACCAAGAGAGTCATCCAGTACTTTGCCAGCATCGCAGCCGTCTCTGGCAAGAAGGAGGCAGCTCAGGAAAAAAAGGCAGGTTTCTGTCTTTAGACGAACATCAGCTTCAAGAGTCTGGTTTCAAAGTTTAGGCTTAAATTCTGCTTTCATGGAATCCTCAGGGAACTCTGGAGGATCAAATCATCCAGGCCAACCCTGCTCTGGAGGCTTTTGGAAATGCCAAAACCATCAGGAATGACAACTCCTCAAGATTTGTAAGTCTGGTCATTTCAGTGAATCAAACTGGGAGTCCGACTGTGTGTGAAACCCACTCTCCTGTCTCCCGACAGGGTAAATTCATTCGTATCCATTTTGGAGTCAGCGGGAAACTGTCCTCTGCTGATATTGAAACTTGTGAGTCCAAATTCATGGAGTAATGATTACATTTTCACTCAGTATTTTGACTGAACCTGTTTTGTGTTTTCAGACCTTCTGGAGAAATCTCGGGTCACATATCAGCTGAAGGCTGAGCGAGACTATCACATCTTCTATCAGATTCTGTCCCAGCAGAAACCAGAGCTGCTGGGTGAGAACCAAATGTCCCGTGGTTTAGACTTTGACAGCTTTGACTTTTTGCTCTCACACTGATGATTCTTTGATTCTCTGACAGAGATGATGCTGATCACCAACAATCCCTACGACTACGCCTTCATCTCCCAAGGAGAGACGTCCGTGGCCTCCATCAACGATGCTGAAGAGCTGTTGGCAACAGATGTAATTAAAAAACCTATACTGCTCAAACGTGTGAGACTTAGATGTATGTTTTTATGGGTCAAGATGAACACGGGTTCTCCTACACGCTTGGAACGAAGGGTGCATCGAGGGCTACTCGGCAACATGCGACTTAACCGTCGCATGTCACTCAATTCTACGCACTGTCCCTTTTTAAAGGAAGCCTTCGATGTCCTGGGTTTCACCCAAGAGGAGAAGAACGGCATTTACAAGTTAACTGGAGCCATCATGCATTATGGAAACATGAAATTCAAACAGAAGCAGAGGGAGGAGCAGGCCGAGGCCGACGGCACTGAAGGTAGGGTGAGGGCGGAGCTGTCGCCGCTTCGCTTCACGCGCAAACCACGCAACGTAACCAAGTCCTTTTCCAGATGTCGACAAAGTCGCATATCTGATGGGCCTGAACTCTGCCGACCTCGTCAAAGGTCTGTGTCACCCGAGGGTGAAAGTGGGAAATGAGTGGGTGACCAAGGGTCAGAATGTTGACCAGGTGAGTTCAGGTGAGCCGCCATTGTTGAGGACTCACGATAATAAAGTGACCTAAATGCTACTGTCATCGTTTTCATGCAAGGTCTACTACTCCATCGGTGCACTGTCCAAGTCAGTGTATGAGAAGATGTTCTTGTGGATGGTGGTGAGGATAAACCAATCACTGGACACCAAACAACCTCGGCAGTACTTCATCGGGGTGTTGGACATTGCTGGATTTGAGATCTTTGATGTGAGAGCCAGAGATTTCCTCATCATCTGTGTCTGTGAGAGAATGAGCGAGGAAACCGGAAACTTTCCCTCTCTGCCTCTTCACAGTACAACACCTTTGAGCAGCTGTGCATCAACTACACCAATGAGAAGCTGCAGCAGTTCTTCAACCACCACATGTTTGTGCTGGAGCAAGAGGAGTACAAGAAGGAGGGGATCTTATGGGAGTTCATTGACTTTGGTATGGACTTGGCAGCCTGCATTGAACTCATCGAGAAGGTTGGTTCGGTCGTTCAATTCTAATCTAAAAAGCAAACATCCAGTTACTCAGCTGGATGTCGCTCTCATCTGTCCAGCCCATGGGCATCATGTCCATCCTCGAAGAGGAGTGCATGTTCCCCAAAGCCAGCGATGCCACGTTCAAGGCCAAGATGTACGACAACCATCTGGGCAAAAGCCCCAACTTCCAGAAGCCCAGGGTGGTGAAGGGGAAAGCAGAGGCGCATTTCTCTCTGGTTCATTACGCCGGTACGGTGGACTACAACATCTCCAACTGGCTGGTGAAGAACAAGGACCCGCTGAATGAGACGGTGGTGGGACTGTTTCAGAAGTCCACCCTGAAGTTACTGGGTGTGCTGTTTGCTGGGTACGCTAGCGCAGATTCAGGTCAGCAACCTTTGATCACACTGATCATTATTGACCATCAACATCGAAGGAGGAGAAGATAGTGCTCATGCATCTCTTGTCCACACAGCCCAGGAATCAGGCAAGGGAGGAAAGGGAGGAAAGAAGAAAGGTTCTTCCTTCCAGACGGTGTCGGCGCTCCACAGGGTAAACTGTCCGCGGGTTGGGTTGTGTGGTTCAGCTTTGGACTCGTAAGAAGCATAGACAGGATTCAAGTTTATAACCAGTGAATAAAAGAAAACGCTGAAGAAGCAGAGGTCGACAGAGACGATGAAACTCAGTGTGGACCAGGCGCATACGGACGTGTAGAAAATTGTCATGTTTCATCGATATTTGAACCATATACGATGTAGATATATGAGGAACTATATATTCATGAATCACATTAGTTTACGGTGGGGAACACAGTCCTGCCGACAGGAAGTCAGGGGCAGGAAGTGACTGAATCCATCAAAAAGACACAGAGACATGGAAGGAGATGTGACAGTGGTTTATGTTTTCAGGAGAACCTGAACAAACTGATGACCAACCTCAGGTCGACTCATCCTCATTTCGTGCGCTGCCTCATCCCCAACGAGACTAAGACTCCGGGGGCCATGGAGAATCCTCTGGTCATGCACCAGCTGCGCTGTAACGGTGTGCTGGAGGGCATCAGGATCTGCAGGAAGGGATTCCCCAACCGGATCCAGTACGCAGACTTCAAACAGAGGCAAGGGACTGTACTTACTCCTCAGCTGCGAGACGGGGAGAGTGGTAGAGATACTGGTGAATTCAGTCTGACCCTAGAACAAAAGATCGTCTCACAGGACTTTGAAGACGAGGTCGGATCCACAATGGCTCAGATCTTAGAATCTGCCAAACCTTGATAATGATGCGTGCGTCATTTCAGATATCGGATCCTGAACCCGAGCGCTATCCCTGAGGGACAGTTCATCGACAACAAGAAGGCGTCAGAGAAGCTGTTGGGCTCTCTGGACATCGACCATGAACAGTACAAACTGGGACACACAAAGGTCGGTGTGTGTCCCTGCGAGTGTGCGATGTTGGCTTCTGTACCTGCGCTTGAACGAGCGTGTGCTCTGATCACCGCAGGTGTTCTTCAAAGCTGGTCTGCTGGGCAGTCTGGAGGAGATGAGAGATGATCGACTCGCTCTTATCATCACGGGGATTCAGTCCAGATCCAGAGGACTCCTCGCCAGGATTGAGTTCCAGAAGATTGTGGAGCGCAGGTTTGCTCCAGACGTTTGGTTTTTCCATGTGTTCTGCCATAACACTACAATACTGGGCATCAGTGTTAAAGGTCCAGTGTGTATGGTTTCAGTGAAACTGATCTATGAGCAGGTATCTTGATGTTTTTAGAGGTGTGAAATATTGACAAACGGGTGTTTTTCTCAGGGATGCCTTATTGGTCATCCAGTGGAACATACGTGCCTTCATGGGAGTCAAGAATTGGCCCTGGATGAAGATGTACTTCAAGATCAAACCACTGCTGAAGTCAGCCGAGACAGAGAAGGAGATGGCCAACATGAAGGAGGAGTTCACCAAACTCAAGGAGGCTTTCGCCAAATCTGAAGCCCGTAAGAAAGAGCTGGAGGAAAAAATGGTCTCGCTTCTCCAAGAGAAGAATGACCTGCAGATCCAAGTCCAGTCTGTAAGAGCCCTCGGGTCGCACAGGTTTACTGAGGAGATGTCGATATCAAGTGATAACAGTTTGTAAATCTTCTGTCTGCAGGAGCAAGACAGTCTTACAGACGCTGAGGAGCGATGCGAGGGACTGATCAAAAGTAAGATCCAGCTCGAGGCCAAAGTCAAAGAGCTGACGGAGCGACTAGAGGATGAGGAGGAGATGAGCTCAGAGCTGACGGCCAAGAAGAGGAAGCTGGAGGACGAGTGCTCGGAGCTCAAGAAGGACATCGATGATCTGGAGCTGACTCTGGCCAAAGTGGAGAAGGAAAAGCATGCCACTGAGAACAAGGTAATTCAGGCCGAGTGTGTCGGGTGAAAACGGGTCAAGTCCACACCTCCGGCTCGTTTCCATAAATGCATCAATGGCTGTGTAACTCGAACCTTTTCAGGTTAAAAACCTGACTGAAGAGATGGCAGCTCTGGACGAGATCATTGCCAAGCTGACCAAAGAGAAGAAAGCTCTTCAGGAGGCTCATCAGCAAACGCTGGACGACCTGCAGAGCGAGGAGGACAAAGTCAACACGCTCACCAAGGCCAAAGTCAAGCTGGAACAGCAAGTGGATGACGTGAGTATGAGTTCCCGTGAATCCACTGAAATGTGGACACGACGGCTCCGGTGTCTGAGGTGTGTGTTGATCGTTGATGCTTTGAAATAGCTGGAAGGTTCTCTCGAGCAAGAGAAGAAGATAAGGATGGACCTGGAGAGAGCCAAGAGGAAGTTGGAGGGAGACCTGAAGCTGAGCCAGGAGAGTCTGATGGACCTAGAGAACGATAAGCAGCAACTTGAAGAGAGGATGAAGAAGTATGTTTCCTTGTTTCATTGTTTGGTGCCAGTGCAGGGAGAAGGTGTGGCCCACGAGTATTCATCAAAACACTGGACAGGCCCATAGAATCTCAGAGTGCAGAGGGTTTACAAGGGATTAAAAGATCTCAAATATAAAGTGGAACAAGGCCACGAGAGCTTTACAAACAAGACTCAAAAATCAAAGTGGGAGTCAGTGTCTTCATGCCAACAGAGCAGCTCACAAGCCTGGCTGCAGAATCCTTGGCCGAGTGGGTTCAGAGATTGTTGGTTAGTGCGGGACAAAGACCCCTGCCCTTACCTTTAAGCAGGGTTTTAATTCAACTTGCCTTTAAAGTAGTTGATCGAGCAGTCAGGTGTAACTTGTTGAAAATATGCTCCCTCTCAACAGAAAGGACTTTGAGATGAGTCAACTCCTCAGCAAAATAGAGGATGAACAAGCTCTAGCAGCCCAGCTCCAGAAGAAACTGAAGGAGCTACAGGTCAATCGACACCAACAAAGCTTCATTTCGCCGATCGAACTGACTTCACGCTCGTAACTTAGGATTCCTAATGGGAGTTGTGTTTCCCAGGCTCGCATCGAAGAGCTGGAAGAAGAGCTGGAGGCAGAGCGAGCCGCCCGGGCCAAGGTGGAGAAGCAGAGGGCCGACTTGGCCCGAGAGCTGGAGGAGATCAGTGAGCGGCTGGAGGAGGCCGGAGGAGCCACCTCCGCCCAGATCGAGATGAACAAGAAGAGAGAGGCTGAGTTCCAGAGAATGCGCAGAGACCTCGAAGAGGCCACTCTGCAACACGAGGCCACGGCCGCGGCTCTGAGGAAGAAGAACGCCGACGGCGTGGCCGACCTCGGGGAGCAGATCGACAACCTGCAAAGAGTCAAACAGAAGCTGGAGAAGGAGAAGAGCGAGCTCAGGCTGGAGCTGGACGATGTCGTGTCCAACATGGAGCAAATCGTCAAGTCCAAAGTGAGTGTGACTGAGGAGTTGACGGACCGTGGAACATGGTGGTGCTTTTATTCCGCCAGTAAAAGTTTTGTTTAATTTTCCAGACAAATATGGAAAAAATGTGTCGCACTCTTGAGGACCAAATGAGCGAATACAGGACTAAAAGTGACGAGGGTCAGCGCATCATCAACGACTTAACCGCGCAGAAGGCCAAGCTTCAGACTGAGAACGGTAAGACGGTCCTTTAAACACGTGAAAGTCCAGACATGACAAAAGAGGATGATGTCTTTTTGAAACGAAAGGTGAACTGGCCAGACAGATGGAGGAGCAGGGCTCTCTGGTGTCCCAGCTGACCAGAGGGAGGCAGTCCCACACCCAGCAGATCGAAGACCTGAAGAGACAGCTGGAGGAGGAGATCAAGGTACGTGTCTAAATGCAGAAGAGCGTTACAAGTCTGATCCCGCATCCCGAACCCCCGTCCTCCAGGCCAAGAATGCACTCGCCCACGCGGTGCAGTCTGCTCGCCATGACTGCGACCTGCTGAGGGAGCAGTTTGAGGAGGAGCAAGAGGCCAAAGGTGAGCTCCAACGCAGCATGTCCAAGGCCAACTCTGAGGTGGCTCAGTGGAGGACCAAGTACGAGACCGACGCCATCCAGAGGACCGAGGAGCTGGAGGAGGCAAAGTAAGAACGGCCGCCGCCGCCCCGGCCCCTGAGCCTGCTGCTCACAGGTCCGCTGACTGAGCAGACCCAGTCTGAGCTGCAGCCCACGCTGGGTTCCATCACAGTCAGGTGGCGTTGATGAGAGCACTGTGTTCCTTTGAGTTCTTTCAAGCGCTTGGTTGTGAATACCAGAGAACTGTGGGACTATATCAGTGAAATGGGCTTTTTACGACAGGTTCTAGAATGTTACAAGATCCTGGATGAGTCGGCCACATTGAAGGAAAGAGAGGATTCACAACGCTGAAACCGATTGATTCGTCTGCTCTCAAACAGGAAGAGACTGGCCCAGCGTCTGCAGGAAGCCGAAGAATCGGTGGAGGCCGTGAACGCTAAATGTTCCTCGCTGGAGAAAACCAAACACAGGCTTCAGGGGGAGATCGAGGATCTGATGGTGGATGTGGAGAGATCCAATGCTGCTGCCGCTGCTCTGGACAAGAAGCAAAGAAACTTTGACAAGGTGATGTCAGAGAAAATACTGTAACTCCTGAGATGAACTGATATTGATGAGATAAAGTCGTGAATAACATTTGAGCAGGTCCTGGCCGAGTGGAAGCAGAAGTATGAGGAGTCCCAGTCTGAGCTGGAAAGTGCCCAGAAAGAGGCTCGTTCTCTCAGCACCGAACTCTTCAAACTGAAGAACTCGTACGAAGAGTCTCTGGATCATCTGGAGACGATGAAGCGAGAAAACAAGAATCTCCAAGGTAAGTCTGTGTAGTGCCACGTGGTTTACAGAGAGAGGTTTGGAGGGTCAACAGATTAAATGCCTTTGTCCAAAACAGAGGACATTTCTGACCTCACTGAGCAACTGGGTGAGGGAGGAAAGACCATCCACGAGCTGGAGAAGAACCGCAAGCAGCTGGAGCAGGAGAAGGCTGAGATACAAACGGCTCTGGAGGAAGCTGAGGTCCATAATTCTATATGTACTAACGCGATTCATCAGTTTGTTCAAACCTTTGTGGATATCAATGGGCAAGACCTTTCTTCCAGGGCTCTCTGGAGCACGAGGAGGGCAAGATCCTCCGAGCTCAGCTCGAGTTAAACCAGGTGAAGGCGGAGATCGAGCGCAAGCTGGCCGAGAAGGAAGAGGAGATGGAGCAGATGAAGAGGAACCATCAGAGGGTGCTGGACACTCTGCAGAGCTCTCTGGAGGCCGAGACCCGCAGCAGGAACGAGGCTCTCAGGGTGAAGAAGAAGATGGAGGGAGACCTGAACGAGATGGAGATCCAGCTGAGCCAGGCCAACAGGCAGGCGGCGGAGGCTCAGAAGCAACTCAAGAGCGTCCACGCTCACCTGAAGGTATGACGGCATGTTCGTAGCAGCAGGGATGTGGACTGTTTCGCGCTCACGCTTCATCTGGGGGATTCGACACAGGCGCAAGTATCCGCCAACAGCCAGGTGGCGTCCCTCTCCGTTCACAGGACTCTCAGCTGCAGCTGGACGAAGCTCTCCGAAGCAACGAGGATCTGAAGGAGAACGCGGCCATGGCGGAGCGACGGAACAGCCTGCTGCAGGCCGAGCTGGACGAGCTCAGAGCTTTGGTGGAGCAGAGCGAGAGAAGTCGCAAACTGGCTGAGCAGGAACTGCTGGATATCAGCGAGCGGGTTCAGCTGCTGCACGCTCAGGTGGGCCACGGACCGCCACCATCAAAGATTAGAGGCGTGGTTATCGAAGTCACGAGAACCCGGGGCCGTGCACCTTCATACATATGTTAAAAAAACCTCCTTTTCCAGAACACCAGCCTGCTGAACCAGAAGAAGAAGCTGGAGGGCGACACCGCTCAGCTTCAGAACGAGGTGGAGGAGGCCGTGCAGGAGTGCAAGAACGCGGAGGAGAAGGCCAAGAAGGCCATTACTGATGCTGCCATGATGGCAGAGGAGCTGAAGAAGGAGCAGGACACAAGCGCTCACCTGGAGCGCATGAAGAAGAACATGGAGCAAACCATCAAGGACCTGCAGCACCGTCTGGACGAGGCCGAGCAGATCGCCATGAAGGGCGGCAAGAAGCAGGTCCAGAAGCTGGAGGCCAGAGTAAGTGAGAAAGAGCCCGGATCGCGAGCTGCTCCTTCAGATCCACCGCTCTTCATCTCGGCCGTGAATCGATGCCGCCGTTAAAGCCGGAGGTTGTGTGGTGGCATCGGACGACAGAGCTTAGGGTTCTGTGGCACTTCCTGATGGTGAGGGGCTGCAACTACAGGCAACAACTAGCAAATCAATTAGGAAAACCTGAAAAGATGTATTGATTGTGAGCCGAGAGGATCGTGGATCTATCGGAGAATAGGAAGTTAGTCTCGGCTGAAATTCAATTCGGAACGATCGATGGCCCCGAACCCAAGTTTGAGACATGATTATTTGGACTTTCATTCAGCACCCAGCTCTCCAGCATCGGGGAGTACTGGTGTGTTCACAGATTCCTTGATCAAACATGTGAAAGCTGCACGTGTGTGTGTGTCGTTTTCAAGGTTCGAGAGCTGGAGAACGAGGTGGACGTGGAGCAAAAGAAAAGCAGCGACTCGGTGAAAGGTATGCGCAAATATGAACGCCGCATCAAGGAGCTCACCTACCAGGTACGCGTCTATCTTCGACAGCCAATCGCCGAGGGTATTTTTACAATCGTCGTTTCATTTCAGAACATAATTGATGTGCTGTATCCTTTCAACAGACTGAGGAGGACAAGAAGAACCTCAGTCGCCTGCAGGACCTGGTGGATAAACTTCAGTTGAAGGTCAAGGTGTACAAGCGCACCGCAGAGGACCTTGTGAGTGGAAATACTACGAGCGTCATTCATAAGATATGTTTTTTTTGAGTTATAGGCAGACTTGAACTACTTTTACACATTTCTCTTGACATTTCAGGAAGAACAGTCCAACGCTAATCTGGGAAAGTTCCGTAAATTACAACACGAGCTGGAGGAGGCGGAGGAGAGGGCCGACATCGCCGAGTCTCAGGTCAACAAGCTGAGGGCAAAGAGCCGTGACCCCGGTGCTAAGGTCGGCAATGACACATAAACTGTGTGTGACTTAAAGGTGCAACCTGTGAGGTTTAGTGATAAGACTTTGGTAATATGACTTTATATCCAATCGAATATTTTTGTTTGCCTCGTGCAGATTTCACACGATGAGTGAGGAGAAGCCCGGATCCTCATGAACAGTGTTTCCTGTCGTGTCGTAGTTTCTTCATTCTCCATGCAACATGAGTGGAATAAGGAATAAATAAGTTTGGACTGCACTGCTCTTCTGTTTCCTGTGTTTCATCATTCTCTGTTTGATAAACAGGATCATGAAATGATTAGGGAAGTGACTCAGAGAGACATTTAAATGAGAAAATGGAAAGTAGGTCCCTGTGCTGTGATGACGTGTCATTAAAGAACAGCAACCCATTCCAAACCGCAGAATGAAGGAAGGCTTACTTTTCATGTTACAGCCTGAAAAGAGGAGGAGTTCACATCTCTAATGATGTGTGGTAACTCTGCAGCGTGGCCAGTGAGAAAGAGCAACAAGTAGAAACAGCAGCCGCCAAAACCCCTCACGGTATTTGACCATATCTCATCACCACAGGGAAACTCGCTATTTTTCTTTTTTTAAAGGGGCATTCATTTCAGCAAATGACCTTCATTCAAGTTTCCTTAGTCACAAATCTACTAACGGTACAACCATCTGTAACAGAGATGATTTCTGGTCAAAGTAACTCAAACTAAGTAAGTAATGTTGTTTGCATACTTCCATGATAATGTCACTTTGGATAAAAGCATCTGCTAAGTTAGTGAATTGTAGAATGATTAAAAAGTCCCAAGCATCAGAATGTGCAGAATGTAAGGTCGTGTGCTGTTATGAAGCATTAAAACCTTATCACCACTAGATGGCAATAGAGCTTTGTTAAAAAGCGAGGTGTCCACCCAGAACAGCAGTCAAATACTGTTAAATATTTGTCATGGTCTCCATGGTAACGTAATAAAAATACCTAGGTCTTCACAGCATTATATTACTTTCTTTACAAGGTGTTGTGGGTAGGATTTAGGTTTAAATGTTGAATAATAAATCAACATATTATACTCAAATATGTATTTATTATCACATTCACACATCAATCACCACTGTTACTGTGGCGAAAAGCGAGATGAGTGACATGTAGTGTGATATCTCTGCCTTGTGTTTCTTTGGGTTATTTTATTTTTGTATATCTCTTACCTTCTCACAAAGTGATGATATATGTTTTTCAAATGCTTGTTGTTAATGTGAGTTGTACATCAACAAACTTTTATTTGACCCTAACAGAAGGTAATCCAGTTTATACTCTGCCCGCACTAACCTCCACGGCCTAATCTACCTTTGTCAGCTCTTTAGTCTGACTTTGATCGACTCCACTTGTGACACACACACACACACACACACACACACACACTCCTCCTCCTGTCTGCTCATTCACTGCACAGGTGTGTGTGGTCAGCATGATGACGTTAAGGGTGATTGGAGAGGAGCTCTGTCACTCTCTCACCCACATAAGAACCATCATTGGTGTCTGTTCACTGGTTTTGTTTTGTTCAGGTTTAGCTGTGTGGGTACATGAGGGGGATTTGGGGTGGGGTGGGGTATCTGGCTCTGACGGCCCACTGTGTGGCTGGGCCAGAGCTTCCCATTGTTTTTGTTATTGACCGTCACACTCCCACACCTAAACTTAATGTTTCCTTTGTAACTCCACGCTGTCCTTGAGTTCTTGGCCGGCTCGGGGCTGTAACTGCAGACCAAAAAAAGAAATGAAATAATAAAATTCAACCTGACGAGTCTTCAGGCCACATAAAGGAAGCAGAGACAGATGGGTCATTGCATCATGAGTCAAACCAGCACCAAACACCCGAATGCCAGCGTGACCGGTCACATCCCGCAGCTCGTGTGTTTAGTCGTCAGAATGCCGACACTGCAACTGAACAGCGCTGTGTCACGTCATGTAAACGGGGAAGGACCTTCAGACTTTTACTTTTCAAAATAATGACACACTTCAACACTGACATTTGGAAAGGATTTGTAATAATGGGAAAATATATCGGGGATCGGCTGTTGTTGATACAATGCTTCTACTTCACATTTGACACATTTCAGAAACACCAGCCACCCACAGTGCGTTTACTCTCTGCAGCTCTTTTCTTTCCACACAAGAAAGATTCAAAATCAGCGCTCCACACGCTGATCGCACATTGTGAGAAACAGCCGTGCCCCTCCCGAGTGACATCACGATTAATGACATACACACTTGTACTGTGTCGGTGCGAGCTGCTCCCTGGAAGGATCATACGAGGCACAGAACGCAAAGGAGGCCGAGTCCTTTGCCAGCAACTGCTCAGGTGAAGTGGAGGACGGTTTTACGCGCACAGCTAATGGGTGCTTTGTCCAACGATCGCCACGACAGTGTGTGTTGCCACAGCTGAGGCACGAGGGGCAACACCTGCCTGATTCTTTGTGAGTGGCCCCTCCATGTTGACAGTCGATAGCAGCGCGATTGAATGTGCTCACTGAGAAACTCCCCGCAGATGGAACGTGGCACGGAATCTTTCATGGCTGATCATTTCCTTCTCCCTTTTCCCAGCATGTAAACTCTGCGACGGCAAACACTGACACAAATGAGAAATCATGCTTGTTCATACATTTTGAAATATGTTTATTTATAAAATAGTTATATTAAGACTTTAGATTGTTAATGTGCAAATAAGAACACGCGCTGCAAAGAGCACAAATGCTATGAACAGAACTGTATTACATCCCAGATTTAAGCTTTTTTCAAACCACTCTGTATAAAAAGTGTAAATAGACTTGATCTGTATTTCCCACAATTCATTTCAATCTTCACACACAGTAGACAGATGATGAAATATCTTAAGATACCATTAGAATACCTCTTAGCTTAGCTTATTGTTCAGAAGCAGAGCGAAGTGCAAATGTAAATGTCAAAACAGCTGAAAAGATGGACGTCCCTCACTAATGCCATGCACCTGTCAGAACTGTAAATGTTGAGCTCCAGTTATTACCCCCCACACAGACACTGTCAATACAAACATGTTCACACCTGTGCTGATGATATCATGCTTGGTCATTCAAAATAACAGCAACCACCAATTTGGAAAAGAGAGTCATGCAGACAACTTGCTGTCCCTTATGAGCTCATGTCTCCTCTGTGTCACAGAGTGAACAAGCAGTGGAGGTCAGTGTACATGACAGATTACTGCCCATCTTCCTTTTCACCGAGGTCCATCCATATTTACAATCACTGACTTCTTGTTCTACTTTCACAATTCTGTCTCCTTCTCTTCTTCTAAGTAGTATTCATCATCGGTCGTTGTGTCCGAGCCGCTGTCAGAAGACTCCTCGAAGGTGCTGAGGCTGGACCTGTAACCTCTGGAGGGCAAAAGTCCTCTGGAGGACTGGCTGTCCCCTGACTGTGGTGCTCCGGGTGGGCTGGGAATAGTAGGGGAGGAAACGCTTGGGGGTTGGGACGTTCGTCTGGACACCGGTGAGAGAGGAGGTGTTGGTGGGGGCGTTGGGGGGCCGTCTGTGTCCCACTCAAAGTGGCAAATGTTCATGTTGGGGCTCTCCGAGGCTAAAGAGCTCCAGTTTCCCAATCGCCTGGTCAACGATCGTGGGAGAGACCGTGATCTGATTGGACCAGAGTCAATGGGGAAATATGACCCGGTGTATTCACTTGGGGGCTGGCCATCATATTCTGGGGACCAATCAAGTGCGAAAGACCTCTGATCCAAATCTTTTCCACTACCTCCACAAGTCAGAGATGATTTAGAGAGATCACCCACACTCATGAATCTAGATCCAGTGGAGATGCGTCCAGGCCCTGAGGGACGACTGGAAAGAACTGAGCTCACAGAAAATGACCTCCCAGGCTCAATGCCATACTTTAGGTCTGCATAGGACGAAGCAAAGTCCCCACAATCCTGTCCTGGACCTATGCTTGGAGGACCAGTGGATACCCGGCTTCTTCTTGAACCTCCCAAGCTGATTCCCTCTCCTGGCTCACATGGTGAGGAGGACTCCTTGCGACGCTGCAGCTTTGGGCTGTAGAAGACATTGTCGTCCGTTATCTCCGGTGAAGGGAAGGGGGAGAGAGGGGTAAGAGAGGGGAAAGGGGAGAAGGGGCTCCTGGAGCTGGATGTGGACATCCTAAACTGAGTAGGGTAACTACCAGTCGAGTTAGGGCTCCTGCAAGGACTGGGATCCCTACATGAGGGTAACTCCAATGGAGGTTTATGATCCATCCTGTTGTTGTAAAAGTCACACGGATGAATTGATGGGCTGTGTGGTGTCGGGGTACCCTGGGTTTTACTGTCAGGCTCAAGTCCGGCAGAGGCATTTAGCTGATCTTGCTTACTTCCTGGCATTGATTTTGCAGACCAATCACAGAACTGATCTATTCTTGAGATACAAACAGTAGGGGGTGGTGTGATAGTGCATCTGTTCTGTCTCTTTGTACCCTCTGTTCCCTGATCACTTTCCTTCAATGACACCGAACCCTCCTGCTCTTGCCTTTCGACACTTTTTGCAGCAACTACATCACTGGCACTGCTGATGTCACTTGATCCACCAACAGAAGGTGTTTGGGAAGACTTCCTCCATTTCCATGGGAACGATGGATCATCATCAGACCGTCTGCTGCTAAATGTTTGTTTCAATTTGTTCAAGACCTGGTCCATTTTGGTGTTAGTCTTGTTGGACCTATCTGAGTCGGACCTTGACAAACCAGAGTTTGGCGTGCTGACACTTTTCTTCAGTGCAAACCGGCTTCTCTTTGGGCTTTGTTCGTTGTTGCTCTCCACTGAAAAGAACCTGCTTTTACCAAATACACTCTCCTTTGTTCTTTTGCTGCAGTTGGACTGACTGTCAGCTGAACCACTACTGGAGCTCTGACCTGAATGTGTCTCACCTGACGTTTCCTCACTATGTACTCTGTGGGGTTGTTGACCTAACTTGGTCTCCAAAGAAAGGAATGTGTTGGTCATATGTTCCCCTGGTTTAGGCATGGTGTCCAGTGTATCTGCATTTACTTTAGATTTAATGCTGTACACCAGTGTTTCGGTTACACAAGATGCGTTTTGGGCCTTTGATGAGCATTGAACTCTGTTGTTGACAAATAATACTTGGTCATTCTGGAGATCTTTCCTGGTATTCTGCTTGTAATTGTTCAATTGATAGATTTCTGAAAGCCCATACGAACCTTCTTTTGCAGCAACTTTGTTTTGAAGGGGCACAGATGATAACTGGGGTGGGCTGACAGGCCTCTGGGAGGGCTTGGGTGTGGGAATAGCCTTGGCTGAAGCACAGTCATCATTTAAGGAGAGAGTGTAAATTGAGTCTTGGTGGAAGAGGGGTGATCTGGGCGTTTTTGTTTTCGGTTCTCCCTGTGCTGACCTGCTGGATATGAGAGTGGAGTACGGAGGGGAGCTGTAGCGAACTGTATAGTTGCTTGAGAAGGCAGGGGGGGGGGAGAGAGCAACAGAGGGACGGCACTGGACAGTGGCAGACTCCACTGATTGTGTCCTCTCTGGCCTGGATATGGTTACATCCTGTCTTTCACTTGTGTTACTTGCACCTTTAGACATTTCATGCTCTGAGACTTTTGGGTCAGCCTGGTCAGATGACAGGGATCGATACTTCCCTCCTCTCCCCACCTGTAGGCTGGATGTTTTGGGGGTTGGGGAGCACAGGGGAGGTGTACTTGCAGCTGGACTGTCTGATCTTAGAAAGGAGAAAATGGATGGAGCTCTAACGCATCCTGGTGACCTGGAGGGTGATGGGGGGTGGGCTGAGACACCAATTGAATCTGGTTTCTCCACTGTGATGGGCGCAGGACACTGCTGATCCCCCACTGAATCCTCCCATGTCACTCGTCTCACTTTCTTTTCCTTTACCTGAGGGTCTACTTTTTTTGGGTCACTGTCTGGGCTGCTTGGGGTTGTCTTGCCCTCTTTTGGGTTGGATGTATCTAAATAGCTGGGGCTGGTAATGACTGGTGTGGAAGGAGGGGTTAGGATAGAGGAGAGGGTGTTAGTGGGAGAAGACTTAATGGCAGTAGTTAGTCCGGGTGAGCTTAGTGCTGTTGAGACTGTGGGATGGTTGCCAGTGGTTGTAGATGTGGCCGTTGCAGAGGATACAGGGAAGTTTGTTTTAGAGGAATCTCTGACTAAGGGAATCAAACTGAACATCGTTTTGGAGTGGACAGGCTTGGGAATGGAGGCGTAGCTTCTTTCAAAGCCAAGAAGATTGACATTGGTGGTATTGGTAGATTTGGCTGTTTGGGAATAGGAAGGAGTGTTTGTTGCGTAGTCATTCGTCTGAGAAGAAACTGGTTGCAAATGAAAGGAGGAAGTAGTTTTGGTATTTGGAGTAGGCGGGAGACCTGGCGTGGTTTTAGGCAAGGTATTATGAGTGTTGGACGAAACAGTGGTTAAAAGAGAGAGAGAAGGTTTGGTAAACTTGTCAGACCCCTTGTTGTGAGGAAATGTGGGGGTGCTGTTTGTTTCAGATGAGCAATCATCATTTTGGTGTTTGCTGCTGCCCTCAGTGGGCGTATCTGAGCTCTTGAGATTCAGTAAAGTGGGTGTGAATCGGTTATTACTCGAATCCTTACTGGCATCTTTTGGGTGATTCACTGTGGTCTGTGCTGTGGCTCTGCTCAGTTTAGTCCTTGACAAAACCTCAGGTAAATTGAGCTGCTTTAGTGGTTCCCTGTTATTTAAGCCACAGCTGTATTGTCGTTTGAACAGCCTGTCTGTGTGCTCAGGTGAATCCTCAGCATTTCTTTGTTTGTGGTTGCGAGTTCCTCCCTGTGTCATAATGAAGTTCTTTTCCCCTTTGCAAACCGAGTCTGTATTACTGTTGTCACTGGTGCTGGGGATTCGGCTGCTAAATCTTTGGCTGTCAGTTGGAGTTGGCACAGCTGAGACACGACGCTCATTACAAGGTGGAACTAAGGGTGTGTTCAGATCTTTGATAGGTGTATCAGTGGAGCTGTCCTGGGTAACTTGTTTCCACCAGGAAGTGGACGTCAGCGTGGTCCTTCTAGGGAGGGGGTGTGTTTTGAGCAGGGCAGAGGGATCATACGGGGTATGCCTGGGTGAGAGAACTGTGCTCTTTGGGAATAGACTTGTATTTTTGTTTGAATCCCGATGGATCTGTTGTCTTGCTGATGGTACTGTGCTCAGAAATGCCTGTTTGGCACATGTTTCAGGTTGATAGTTGAAATGTGTGTCTGTTGTGTTATTGTTTGAAGGCGATGTTGAAAAGAAGCGCGTTCCAGCTACGCTGCTGTCTCTACAGTTGGAGGGCGATGGGGAAAGGACTGGCCTGTTTTCATTTGCTCTAAAAGAAATTGAGGACGATGGAGGGAAAACAGGCTTTGACCTCTGTTGCTCGTTATTGTTGAAAACGCTTTGAGAGAGGTGTGTTGAGAGCAAGTTTCCCTCTTGATCCCTTGCTGCGGGGATTTCCTTATGAAAGGTGGAGGCTGCATTCGAGTTTCTGCCACTAGAGGCGTTTTGTCTAAAGGACAGAAGCAGACTGCTGGTTGCCGGTATAGAGCTTAAAGGTGAGAGTGGTCCTTGTTGTGTACTTCGACTTTGTTCGCTTGGGTCGAGGGATGATGGTGGAGGTGCATTCGAGGCTACAGGGCTCACAGCACCTGTAACGAGGGTCCTGTTCTCCATCCTTCTCGAGTTTACATCCAGAGAGACAGTCTGAGGAATCTTCCTTCTGGACTCATGGTCCAGTCTCGCAGGATCACTCATAGTTGACCAGTCGACAGTGTTCCTCCTCAGACCCGGAAAAGGGGCACTTGCTCGGGGCTGTGTTCCATCTCTCAACACCCTCGCTGAACCATGTTGGTGTTGAGTGCCCATGTCTGACAAATTCCCCTGAGACTCTGAATTTCCAGCTCCCTCAAATCTTTTGTTCCGCCGTAGACGGCCACTCCAGTGTGGAGCGAGAACTGTTACCACAGTGGAAGACAACATGGTGACAGCCGGGTTAGATAATTCAGGATGACTTTGCTCATCAAGCTCTGTTTGGTCCTTAATGTCTTCCTTTGCGTCTATAGATCCAGTGCCAGTCCTTTTTGGCTGAGTCCAATCGGGACAGAAGTGCAAGCCATTACATTCATTGGGTCCATAGAGACCATTTGTCAAACCGTGATTGTCATTCAAATGTCTTTCAGTCTCCAGTTCTTTGCAACCAGCTGAGATAACCTCATCTTCTTTTGTGGTCAGAAATGGTTTTGTCTGTGTTGACGGGCAGTCACTGTCTGTCTGTGCAGGGCCGGCAAGGACAGACGTTCCTCTCTTCACCTGTTCACAGAAATTGCACATGACAGATGCTGTGAAGTCAACCAACCAAAACACTTAATCTATTCATTTTTCATCCCTTCTTTTATTTTTGCAATATACACTGATCAAGACTGATCGTTGTCCTCTAACCACAGATCAGATTGATCCTGTTTGATTACACTACATATGTGACTTTGGCTGATTTGATCATTGGTATGCAAATTCTGTGAACATGCGATCTGGCTTTTACAGTATGTATGCAGTCAGATCCAGAATGATGTGCTGGCTATAGAGCCAGAGCTTTGCTGCAGCTTCTGTTCCCATGGCAGAGCTATTTAAGGGATCCGGGCCTTGACAAACAGGTTATTTAGAAAGACGAGAGATTTCAAAGGACACGCTCACAATGCACACACCCTCTTCTTTTCTAACACTTAAAATAATGACCAATCTCAGGTGTTGTCTGCACAGAATGTCACCTGTTATTGTGTTGTGACATTTCATGTGAATGTCCTACTTAAAGGAGGGTCATTAATTCAAAGTCTTTTGATCGACTGAGACTCAAACATACATATTATTATCGACACCGGTGTCCTTTAACATTATGGTGTAATTTGTAATTTGAAAAGTGTGGGTGACTGTTACCTGATAGTTGCGCTTTTCATTCTCAGCCCTCTGTGGTTGAGTGAAACTGGAAAAACAGGAAAACAGGAAAATCATCAGGATTGCACCAGCTACTAAAACATTTTGTACAGTTCTCACTACTTCAATAAAGAATGTTACTTACAGACACTATTTGTCTCACAATACAAGGGCGGCACATCTGTGTTATTGGGTGTGTCAAAGCAATGAACTGATGCCAATCACAAATCAACTGGACAAGGAAAAGGTTAATCAACTAAAAGAAAAGGGATTTTTCTTCACATGCATTTGTGTGTATTCAGAGCCAATATACACATAACGACATGTTGTGTGGACTTTGCCATATGTTCTGCGCTAAGAGCCAGAGGACAGACGTTTTGAATCATCTTGAACTTGAATTCAGGAAGCAGGAAAGTGAATTTGGTTTCATGGGAAAATCAAACGCTTAAAAGACTTCCCCCATCTAAGATGACAGCCTCGATAATAATAGGTGGTGTCATGGTGTGTGTGAGAGTAAACAGTCACAGTCTACCTTTGCTGTGCTGTAATGTTTTTGTGCGAACCCTCTGAGGAACGAGATTTGCCGGGGCGATGTTGACGAGCAGGACGGTCGGCATTCCACTGTCCCTCCCTTCTTAACTGTTTTCTTGCTGTCACTTGTGCGCTAAAGTCACACCTAGCCACTGTTTATGAGGGCGCTTACAGGCTGCCTGTGTTGGACACATTGGTCACGAATGTGCTCTCTGCTCAGACTCTGTATAAGGGCATGTTGGACAGTGTGAAACATGCCGCAGCGAGCTCACAGTCAAAAAGGCCTGTTGTATCTTAGGGCAATAAAGTTACGTCAATCAGTGATCTTTAATGACTCCTGAAATCTCACACTAATCCCACGGCTGCATGTACGGCGAAGAGGACAAGTGACAGCACACTCGGTGCCAAAAAGCACTTTTTATGTCACATAAAAGTGTAAAATGCACAATAAGCCTTCTTGATAGGGAACTGCAAGTCTCAGCGCTTCCTTGTTTACTCAAGGAGCGGACCCCCTCGTGTTCCACTGCTCCGTTACCACTGCAGGGACACGACAGTTCAAATTAAAGGACGGGGATGAGTCATTAATACAAACAAGAGACAAATAAATGTCATGTTAACGACAAGTGAGACAAGCAGTGATTTACAGAGATAGATTACCCGGTCAAACCGAGGAGAGAGAGGCAAAGACAGCAGAGAATGCTTCAGTGTGCAATGAAGCCTAATGGACGTGAACAATTAAAGCAAAACAATTACACTTGTTTACACTTTCATTGGCCCTCTTTCAGTCTGTCACCATGCTGCGAGATAAGCTACTTAGTGGAAGTTTGGCTGGCCTGAAAAGAACAAGAGCTCCCTGAAACATTGCTCAGTTTCGTTTCAGACTTCAAGGATCCTAAAACGAACGACGATACGCAATTTAAGAAGTTTACAATTTTTCCCTTAGATAAAAAGGGGGGCATTTTTGGGGTGGGTCATACATTTCACCCAAAGTGACACTTTGAACGTGTATGCACCTACATGTCCAATACAGACAGTTTCTCCGTGTGTGTCATACATGCACAGCATTAAAGCAGAGGACAGAGTGGTGGACTGAGTGGACTGTCTCTTCCTGGCTTACCCAAGTGGACAGGAGTCAGGCTTTGTCTTGAGTCTTCCACGCGCTTCATCAAAGATTTGAGTCTTGCAGAGTTGTAAGCTGAGAGAGGAAGTGAAGGTGAGCTCACATGCTCTCTGGAGGTTGTCCCCTGAAACTTCACCGCGACCAGTCTCCTCCTGTTTGACTATGTCCACTCCAAATATCAGTACTGCAATAAATACAGCAGAGCCGGTTCACTGCTGCGTGTTGAAACGATGGAGCTGATGTTACAAACATGTTCATCATAGTGTATTTTACCTCTGTAAACCTCCTCGTCGCTGCTGGTGGATCGGTCCTGGCCTTTTGCTTGACTTTCACCATCTTTGTGATTTTCTCCAAATGTTCCAACCTGCTGTAATCTAAAAAATACAAAATGCAGAAATAGGTATTTTAATTCATAACTCATATCATCCATTTGTTTGGTCCATTCCTAGAACCATATGAACACAGTGTATCGCAAAGTTTCACTGTAACCTTGTCATATGAAAATGATTGATTACATATGACCAGATTCTGATAAAGGGTCAAACATTCAAGTGAGAGACTTCTGCATCACACTGTATCTGGTTGGAAAACAAGGGCCAAAGGACAATCAGCCCACATACCGCATCTCTTATCATTTCAGTAGTGCTGGACTGATAAGATGAGGTTGCATAATAATTCAACTCTGCTCACACCACCACACTTTCGCTTACAACCAGAGGCCAGGGCTTACACACCCACTCCAACATGCACATTCTACTGCCGCTTACAAACCCACACTGTGTGGACTGCCAGACAGGAGGCGCACACAGGAGGCTCAACGAAACCGGACCAAAATCCACAATCTGCTGTGACAGCGACACAAAGGATGGCGCCTTTTCTGTCGGCCTCCCGGTTCATATACTGTATATCATATGATATGATCATACAGTTTAATCAGCGTTTTATATCCACGCAGGCTATGACCTTTTTCTTCCTCAACCTTTGGTAACAAGGACCATCACACCAAGCTCTTCCTCTCCATATCCACCTCACCCTCTGGGCCATTCCCTGGCCTCATGGGAGCGTTTCCTCAATGATGCTGTTCGCAAAGCCCGACATGATGTGACAGGCAGGAGGAGCAGAGAGAAATGTGATGAAGGAGGGCGGAAGATCTTCAAGTTGTTCTGTGGCGGCTCCTTCAGAGCCGAGGCCGACATACCTTTAAAGTGGATCCCTCAGTCTTTACAAATGCGCCTCTGCCAGAGGCAACTGGTGAACCAGTCCGGCACCTTAGTCCCTGTCAACCTGTAAGTGACCGTGGATGATTCACCTCACGTCCAACAGAGCTCACACACACGGTCTCAAATCTGATTTTATTATGTGGGCTTATATACTGTATATGGGGCGAGCAGGAGAGAAAGTGGGCGAGCAGGAGAGAAAGTGGGCGAGCAGGAGAGAAAGTGGGCGAGCAGGAGAGAAAGTGGGCGAGCAGGAGAGAAAGTGGGCAGCCCAGCTCTCTGACATTTGAATGGGTTTAACCCAAACTATAGAACTGTGCCACTACTCTCAGAGTAACCTTCATTTGTTCCCAAATCCATTGACTAATCTGTTTATTTGTTCATTTATTTTAAAAACCTCTTACCAGAAAATGTCCTTTGTCCAAGGATCAAAGTATGAAGCTTAGGGTTGTTGTCATAAGAATCACAGAGAAGCAAGAAACATCAACTTTCACAGTGTGGGTTTGTGTCATATTTGACTGAACAAGTCATAGTTTGTGTTTGTGGTGGATGTGTGGCTGCAGAGTTAATCCACATAAAACACAGTGATCCTCGAAATATCCAGACTTCAGGCTCACTCTTCTTTTCTAGTAAGGTTTGTTTGAGCTTATATAAAATAGATCAGCAAATACCCAATGACAGTTATCAAAACCATAACAATGAGAGGGTATGCAAAATATTTTTCCGGTGTGAATTGATCCAAAAGAAAATTCATGGATATTTACCGGACAGAATCTGTAACGCACATGAAAGCGCTGCAGGACTTTTAGTGTCCTCACGTCTGCTGATTTGAACCAGCGCCAGCAAAAACCTGCTCATGTCATGTCAGCGGCAGTCAACGCTGATTACACATCGTCCCACTGCAGAAACCGACCCTGATTGTTAGCGGGTGTCAGTAGGTTCTTTGACTGATGTGAAGGAGGTAAAAAGATCATCTCCTGTGTTTGTTTAATCTGGCTACGGGCCGCAAACGGATTCAATTCTCTGTTTCAGTCGTAATACTTGGAATTTAAACACGACACAACGCTCAACCTGCGCAGTCAACCTGTTGCATAATATACATCCTTACTGTTAGCTTGGAGTGAGCGTTCCTCCCCTGAGGCTATCACTCCACGTCAGCGTGTTAAAGGGAGTGAGAAATCAAATTCTAGATGCCCCACAGCTTATTACAAGGTTATTCATGAAAGTGGTGACGACAGACAGATTTACATATGTAATTAAAACATGTCCTCCTTGACAGAGATACAGATACGAATCACATCAATGAGTCATTCTGACTGTTTCTGGTGCATGTCTACAACATATTTCAGGGAAACATTGAAGGATTGTTTTCAAAATGGATTGATCTTTGGATTGTTGTCAGTGTTCATTTAAGAAGTGATGACGTGCAAGAAAATAGTAAATCACATCCCATTTTGTTTTCTTTTCACGTAGATTTTCACTCATTTGCAGAGAAAACATCAAAAGTATATCTGTAATTGACTGGCCTTCTATGAAAGGTCCAGCGTGTAGGATTGAGTTCAACTGGTTAAAATGACAAAATAGGTATATGAAATCAAACTTTTTAAGAGAATCACCTGCATCTATGAAGTGACTGAATGACACCCTCCATTTGCATTGGATACTGATCCTCTATTCCCACAAAGGTGTTTCTACAGTAGCCCAGAATAGACAGACCCATCACCTTTAAAGCTTTGTAGCATAGCTGAAGGCTAAGGTTGCTCTCCCGAATGCTTCCAAGGGGAAGGTGACGTGCAAGGTATTTATTTTCAACCTTCAACTTCACCTGGTGTCACGTCATCCAACGCACCGAACATTCAACTTAGCAACTCCCCAATATGTCCTGGAATCATTGGGTTTCTGCAGAAAAAATGCATGTGGGATCTCACATGTATTTGTCATGAGCATGTGTCTGAATCTCTCATAACACTATGTTGGTGTGTCCAGGTCAGCCAGGCTTGTGGGTGTGTGCGGCCAGATCTGCCAACTAACACTTACATAAGAAACGATCCAGGCTGAACCCAGGGTGTGGGTGTGTGCTCGGCACGGGAACAAACACATGCCATGTTCCAACTGTAATGATCTACACCCTGAGCTGCTTCTCCCGCTCATCCAATAACAAGTGAAAGACTTTGCCATGGTGAGGGCAGAATGAGACTTGTTCTGTTGCTGCCACACCCTCAGAGCCTGTCTCACCTCCTGCCACTGTTCATCTGCAGCAGATAGAAATGAGGATGCTCTCATGTGTAGTGGCCCAGCTGTGGGGGGCTGCTGCAGCCCCTAACATGACGCGGGCCGATGGGTTGCAGGGAGGCTGGCTTTTAATGTGTTGCACCAAGTGAACTGTACATGCCCTCGCGTGCTCCATTTAGCATATACTGTACTTTTTTATTGAACCAGGAGAACCACCTCACAGCTTGGAATATTATATAATATAACATTATATATACCAAAAAAACCAAAAAACAAACACAAACGTCCAAAAAAAGATTTGACTCAAGCTTTTGGGAATAAGCTTGGTCACTTTCTTCAGCACGACCCTGGAACGCATTCAAAGTACGACATGAAAGACGTGTAACTCTGCCACTCACCGCGCGCTCACAACGGTCTGACTCAGGAAGACGACGTCAAAATGGCTACGGTACATATACACCGACAAAAGAAGCCAGGTATCTTGACGTATTTTTAATTTGGACGTGAAATCAATGTTTACTTCCGGACCACAAATGAATCAGTCAACGCGGTGATTTGTCAACGTAGTTCGGCGTCTCCCCGCAGGTAAGAAGCCCCCAGGTGACTACGCTCACAGGAGTCAAAGTGCTCTATATTAATGCCGAATTAACCGGAGCAATGACGGGAAGCGGGACAAGTCGGCACGTTGCTTTGAAATGAGCATTTGCTTCCAAACGAGCAACTGATATTTGAATGCGTGGATTTGTTGAAGGAGTTCGCTTTTCTCTACTGTCAAACGAGCGGTTCGCTGGCGCTTCAACGCTCAACCGTAAACATCGGAGAAGTGAGCGACCAAAGTACATGCGAAAACGGTCCACAACAAACATTTCAAAGTAAACAACATCAATGTGTTCACGCCAAATTAACCCCCAAAACAGCCGGAATCATTTTGTGTTTTTCTATTAACTCTAAAACGTGTACGAGGTCCCAGGCAGGAAGTGAAATGTTAAATGTGCAGATTTGTTGATGGAGTTCGGCGCGAGTTTCTCTCCGCGCAGTAGAACGCACCGCCCCGCTGCCAAAACATTTTCCAGGAGATTTTCCAAGATTTAAAAGTGCGCAACAGCATTATACACACAGACTAAACAACTAATATAGCTACTGAGTAGAATAGATGCAGGTGATGGCTGATATACCTTGTGAAGGACGCGTGGTCTTCCCTGGTCGGCGCGGCTGCTGGTGTCCTGTGGACGGGCGGAGCTGCTCTCAGCCGCACTTCTCCTGCGTCACTTGTTGACATCCTACTCGAACCGGTTCAGTGAGGTTCCGCGATTCTCAACGACACCACCGAGCATCCCAAATATGTGGCCTGGAGCCGCGCTGGCTCAGCAGTGAAAGTGGATGTCAGTGTCCGGGCTGGAGGTCACAGGTGAACACCTGCAGTCACTCAGGTGAGACCGTGGCCGCGTCCCAACTCTCAGGTCCCGATTCCTCAGCCACGTCTCCTTCTCGAGACTCTCACTGCTCCGGTGCGACCTTTGAGCCGTGTCTTACACGTGTGGACTGTTGTGTTTGCGTTGTTACGCCATCATGAAGGACAATCAGCCATTTGACCAATATTGACAAAAAACAAACAGAAAACATTAACATTAATTGTGGTCACTTGTAATCTTCTCTGGGAAAAGTTGTATTCAGAAAGATTTTTTTTTAAATGGACCCATGTCCAATCCACTAACATGGAGGAAGGGTTGATGGCCTGTCCCGTGGCCCCGGGGTGTCAAAGTCATTTCCACTGAGGGCCACATCAGCATTATGCTATACTGTACTCTCAAGGGGCCGTTTTTATCGTGGTACTAAATGTAATTACTACTTAACACATTTATAAAACAACTGTCTTCATACTTGATCGTCACGTACTCAAGTTACGCATATTCTATGCGGAAATGTAAACACTGTAATCCATTGAATAAGTTGCTCCACATCCGGCGTGGCGTGTGGCGTTAACGAGAGTTGGTGGGCGCTATAAGGCCTACACTTTTATTTTGAGACCATCATATGCCCTGTGCTCTCCTGGGCCACATACAACAATCTTGCGAGCCTCAAGCTCATTTTTAACGATGTAATAATGCATTTGCAGATGTTTGAGCTCAGGGCACATTTGACCACACACCAGTGATCACACTCTCACCAAATCTAACGAACACAGCACGTGTCAAATGACCTTTAGCTGAACCCCAGCCAGCAGTGGACACCTGCTCTGTATGTGAATGGCAGAGTCACAGACGGGCCTCCCACGCTGAGTCTCCCCCGTGGTCTCCATGGGAACAGTGACAGAGCGTTTGTCTCTCAGAACTCAGTCCACGTGACATCACTTCTCTCCTTTGCTGTAAAAGAAGCCAGGGCAAACACGTTGGAGTGTTTAGTTTCCATCTGACACATCCACACCCTCCTCCACCTTCTGGCACCAGCTCTCCTCAGCTGTGACTCAGTGTCTGCACCAACACCAGCGCCCTCTACCGGCCGTCCTCTTCAATGTCGGCAGGAATGAAGGAGGGACCCCCAACTCTACCTGTAATGAAGGTGAGCGCGCTGGATGATTTCCCAGGTGTTGATGATGAATCATTGAACAGGGGGGAACATTATGTTTCTCAACGGCAGCTCAACACATCTCACTTTACAACATTCAAACAATGAGTTGTGTCTAAAAAACACAACAAAACACAAATCATACAAAGACATTTGACATGCTTGAATAGAACAAAATGCCCAGCACAACTGTCAACAATTCAACTGGGCAATTAGGAGGAAGGATTGAATACAAGTGTTCACCTTATAAGGGACACTTGCATTGTGTAACATTGTTCTCCTAAAAGCCAGTTTTACACGCCAGGGATTCCACCGAGTGTTGGAAACATTCTGCTCTCTGTTGCCGTGTTGTGTGACTTTACCTGTGCTGACTCCTCACCTGCACATTCACACTCTCACACCTGCGCCGAAGGTGTTGGACAGGATTCACATCAGGGCCACAGGAGCTCCCTGAACCCTGTGGTGGCTCCTGCCTCCTTCTGCAGGAAGTTTTCAGAACATGATATATTCTGAATCTTTTTCTCTAAGTCAATGTAAATAACAATATCAATCAATCAAATTGTATTTGTATTGCCCACATTCACAAATAGCAGTTTGTCTCACAGGGCACAATACTACTCAAATACATGGACGGTGTCGTCCAAACAATATTATCATGATATTATTTGAGTCCTCTGCAACTTCACCTCTGTTCCTCTGCTGCCATGTGAAAAGTAGCCACATGAGGTCAGTGTTGCTCCATAGGAAATAATAACTGCGTCGAGCTGTCAGATCCCGTCAGAGTATCACGTGATTACGTCATAACGGTTTTGTGTTGTGTTCTATAGAGGCTACATATTCTGTCTGTGTTGATTTTTCATGCACGTGCGAAAGAGAAAATGATTTTTAACGTTTAAACTTCATTTGTAATTCACACCATTAAACACAAAGACCCCAACCCTAACAAGACTCACTTGAATGAGAGCAAAATGACCATTTATACTGTAAAATAATACGAGTTGTATTATTTGTAACATTCATCAACAGTCACTTTATCTTTTGGTCGCTGTATGAATATTGATTTATTTGATGAGTGAATATAATCCATGCGTGTCAGAGCTGAGCAGGACCCCCTCCCCCCCTCCCTCCCCCTCCCTCTCTCTCTCCTCCCCCCTCTCGCAGAGGATGCGGGACAGTGTGCGTGGTCCTGAGCTCTGACTCCTCACATCATCACTGTCCGAGCAAGGAACCACCAAGCCCTCCACGGTGCAGCTGCATGGGACCACCGTCCTCTGAGGAGCCGTCTGCTCTTTTATCGACCACTCCTTCATTCCATTCTCTGAGCACCAGGCTGATTCTGCTCATCATGACGGCGCTCGGATACGAACTATGGGGATAATTTTAATGATGGATCGCTTCAAATGTTCCCGGAGCAGCAGCAGCAGCAGCAGCAGCAGCAGCAGCAGCAGCAGCTGAGCTTTTCTACCCAGAGTGAGAGGAGGGTCCGGCTGGAGGATGGATCATCCACATGAGGGGGCAGTGCTGAGGAAACTTTTTGTTGTGGGGATTCTGGGTGAGTTTCATCACTGTTATCATCCATTAACAACATGACTGTGTGTGTGTGTGTGTGTTCTTGCATGTGCCCCGACTGTACTGTAAGGCTCTCTGGCCATCGGAGAGAGCAGCAGGGTCTCTCAGCAGCAGCAGCAGCAGCAGCAGCAGCAGCAGCAGTGTTCCACGGGCTTCACGCTCCAGTGGAGAGACCTGACCTATATCAGGGCCAATGGGAGTTTGTGGATCTGGCTCATTAGCTGGTGGAGGCTTCAAGGATGAAATCATGTATGAAATGATGTTTCATGTGGTGTGAGGCTGTGACTCAGGGTCCTTAACACACACACACACACACACACACACACACACACACACACACTGCTTTGAAGCCGAGATGATAGTGTGGACACGGGTGTAGCAGCCATGTGATGTGAGGTGTTGTGGCCTAATCTGGTCTTGGTCACTCTGGGTGGAAACGGGGTGAGCACGTGCAGGGGCTCCAGGATGTGGAGGTGAGGGTCCGGGCTCTGTATCAGAAGCTGGGCCGTTGGTGTGACTGATCCCCTTCACTCTCAGATGGACACATGAGGTGATACTGGATTTCAATTTCAAGGTCCAGGCTCCATTAGAACCACAGGCAGGTTCTTATCTGGAGGACGAATGTAGTTTCTACGCATCAGACCTCTGCTGGGTGAAGTCTGGAAATGAATAGAACAGAACAGACTTTAGAACCGTTTTTCCATTTTAAATAATAAATGAAAAAATATTAAACTCATTTGGAATCTTTCAAAACAAATGGGAAAAGGCAATCAGTTGGGTATTATTAAATAAAACATTTCTATCTACAAATCTCACCCCACAAAACAGTGGACTTCATAAAAATACATAGAGTTAATACACGGAATAAAAACAGTAGGATTTCCAAAGGGAAATGGTTTATAATGTAAACATTACTCATGGTATCATTTATGAAGCTACTTCTTAAAATAAAGAAAGTGTTTAACAAGGGACATGTAAACATAAAGTATGACACTAGAATGCGCAGCAGATAAAGTTGAATCCAGGAAGTACACTATAATAGTTTGCTTTGGATCAAAGGGTGAGGGAGTTTCAGTCAGTCTCCCACAAACAAAACCCGAACCCTATTTTTGTAATGAAATAATCTTTTTCATTTTTTATAATTCTTACACATATATTCTTGCACAGTGATCTTCAAATAACATACAGATATAAAAATAACTGACAAGCCAAGAATAGAAAAATGTTTTTATTGTAGAACATAGTATAAAATACATTCACTGCTTCACCTCAGTACGTGTGTGACGTGTAAACAGACCAGGTTCATCGATCACTAACTGAGTCCTCAACTGTGTAAATAATGACTGAATCCATAAACTAATAAGGGGAATTCAACAAGTAATTACAAGAAGGTTGAAATCAATCCTAATATACACTGGAAGTCAGTGTACAGACAGGTGTGTATTCCAACCTGCTTCACTCCTTTGAAGAGCCCGGGAGCCCAGATAGGTTCAGGAAGGAAATGGTTAAAAAAAGAGCTAAATAAAACTTCATAGAGCAGATCAAGCAGTCAGTGGGAGTCTGACTGTTGAGGGGAAACCAGAGGAGTTTGCTGGATGTGTCTCCTTTGTCCTGAGGCAGCTGAGCAGAGCCACAGCTGAGGAACTTATTAAACCATGACCCGGCACATATCAGCTGCAAATGATTAGAACCAATTACATAATTCAGTGGATGCGACCGGAGCAAAGCTCAGATGGTTTCAGTAAAGTGAGAGTGTGGCTCCTCCCCTGCAGCTCCGTGCACCAGACAGAAAACAAGCTCTCGCTTCCAACTCTGTTCATCATCCCTGTGCCGTCGCCCGTCCCGCATCGAGGAAACCGCCCACATTTCATCAGACCCACCGTTTTCACATCCACCGGGAGGACGAAGGGGAATCAGCTCGTCTCTCGCCCCGAAGAGCTTCCCCTCCCACAGCTCCACCGGGAGGACGGAGAGAAATCGCCCTCAGATTGTTCTTTTTTTACATTTCAGTTTAAAGGAGGCTGATGGAGAGAGAGAGAGAGAGAGAGAGAGAGAGAGAGAGAGGAGAAAAGTAATGTGGGAAGATGCCTCGGGCAGCCTTTGTTCCACTGTGGGGAAAAAGAATCAGCTGTTTATCTTTGAGTCAAATGTGGTTCTTCGATGTCAGTGGGGGTGGAGCCTCTGGTTGCGTGCGGCTGATGAGCTGTCCAATGAGAGTGGAGTCCCAGCGTTAGTCACCTGCATGTTTCCAAAACTCCTGATATGATTCTATCTTTGCTTGTAGAAAACGACATGGCGCTTTGTCTTTTTCGTCCCGTATCAGCAGAGTAAAGAACATGCTTGTTGGTCTGTAACCACTCTGGCTCCTGGTGTCCTGCTGAAAATGGAGCTGCGCAAAAATCAAATCAAACTGAAGCTGCACGTCGCATTCTCACAAATCACCATTTTACATGATTGATATTTGCTGACCTTTCCCTTTAAAACAGTGAGTAAAACAATGGACACCTCACAGTAATGGACCCCTCTCCTTTAGGGACTGGCTGTGGAACACTTGATTTAGCGAGTTGTCCACTAAACAAAGGGGGCAGTAGTTTAATTACTCTCTAATCCCCACTATGCAAATGAATGACCCCTAAAATTGCCACTGACTGCCGCACATATCCGCTGTGTGAAAGTGTGTGAATGGGTGGACTCCAAAACTGAACTGCATGTTGAGTATCATCATCACAAGAGAAGTGTCACTAATAGAAATGAGCCTCCTGGTGGTTTTGTATTGCGCACTGATGCAACAGGAAGTGTCCTGGTGTGAATTTGGGGGGGTGGGGGGCTGCTCTCCAGGGATGCCCGCTTCCTCCCACAGTCCAAGTGCATGCTCAGTGGAGTTTGAATGTCCAGTTGGTGTGAGTGTGTACCACCACACCTGATGAAGGAATGTAAGATGGCGTCAGTAGCAGGGCGTGGTCCTGAGCCCGAGGACAGACGGGCCGAGACCTTTTCTCACATGTTCTCTGCTTCAGGCGGCATGCCGTGCCCGAATGTACAAAACCTGCATCCCATAATATTCCGATGCGCTCCACACACACGTACACGCATAGTTATCTGCGGGATGTGTGTGTGAGTCAGACCGAACCCGCTTCACTCTGTCTCACACACACGCCGCCGATACTTAAACAAAGTCCACAGGCCTCTGATGGAAGGGTCCCAGCCATCGCGCACCTGAAGCCACGCTGCTGGGATACGGAGCTGCTCCAGAGATCTGCAGGCGAACGTGTCGAGAGCGCGATGAATCTTTCAGATGGTCGTTACAGATTCAGACATCATCAGAAGAGGCTTGAACTTTGGACGCAGCGCAGAGCATTTCTGATGAGGCGGCGTGTGGTCGACACGCTGCGCGGGAGAAAGATCATTGGCTGTTTGATGGTCTCTGCTCTCCTGAGGAGGCGCTGCGCACTCACTGCTCAGGCCTCAGCGCTGGGCTTCAGACCAGCTCTCTGAAGATAATGAGCGAGAGGAGAGAGGTGATCCTAAAAATGCCATCCTTGTTATTGTGAGGTGGTTTCAAACCATGCACCAAAATGTGGAATATGAATGCAGTGCCGTCTTTACATACGACCAGCTCTCTGAAGATAATGAGCGAGAGGAGAGAGGTGATCCTAAAAATGCCATCCTTGATATTGTGAGGTGGTTTCAAACCATGCACCAAAATGTGGAATATGAATGCAGTGCCGTCTTTACATACATGTGATAAATATGCAGTTTTGGAATAAATGGCCCGTGGCGCCTGCAGGGAGGCTCAGTGTTCCCCTTGCATTGGCCAAACGTTGCATTGGTTTGAATCTTCAGTCTTTCTGGGTGGAGTCTCAAGTTTATTGTAAAACTGCAGAGCTCACTTTCTGGAATGGAGGGAAAGGTGCAGTTTGAGCCAAGGAGGAACCGAGGAACATTTTCAGCAAATCCGATGAAGCTTTCTTGTCCTTTCTCTAACATTTAGGTCAATTTCCCGAGACATACGGACGAGTCCTCGATGAATAAATCAGGCTTCGAGCATGTAGAGTGCAGAGCTTTATGAGCAGGTGCAGCATCTGACATCAATATGCAATGTAGTGCTGAGGTGGCCAGTCAGGCCTGAAGGGGTTTGTGCCCCTCAAATGCTTGTCTTGTGTGTGTGTGTGTGTGTGTGTGTGTTTTTAGCAGGGTTAAAAAACGTCGAAACTCTTTTATACCTAACTAAGATAAATGGGGCCTGGGAAGAACCCATTAATGTTTGTTGCAATGAATTATTGACCAATCAGTCAGTGTAGGAAGTAAAGGTGCCCTATCGAGTTGTCTCTAAAGAACCCTATAGCTCCAGGGCTCCGTGTATCTCCATCTTCTGAGAGACGAGGAGAAACGACAGGACCCGGCTTCTATATCTCTAATTCACACGGGAGAGCACATTAACACTCATGACGGGAGGCGGCTTCATCATCCGAAGTCTGATTATTAACAGCTCCAAAAAGGAAGGAGGTGGAGCTGTGGGTGTGTCAGATCGCACCGGTCTGTTCGGCAGGAGCTGCTGGCCCGTACTAAAATCAGCACGAGATTGAATTAACAATCAATCAACTTCTGTTGTTTACAGAGACACTGTGGTTCAGTTAAACCTTTGGTAGATCCAGACAATTCAGTGTGGACTGCACAGAATGTAACAATTCTTCCCGGAAATGTCTGAAAACACTCTCTGCCGCCCCCTGTCGGCGGCGATGTTGTAGCCGTGTCAGGGGAAGCGTCCTCTCGGGATCCAGTCTAACCAGCACACGGTGCAGTTGGTCATTCCAGACTCTAAAAGCTCAACAAAATTAAATGAGCTGCTCCACCGAGGCTTTCAGTGATCTGCGTCACAAACTTGTCTTATCACTGTTGCCTAGCGACGGAGCTCATGTCGGACACTCTCGGGACATTTCCAAGCTCCCTCTTTGGTTGGATTGTTGGCTTGAGTTGGAGCCTGGAACTTGGACACTGACCGTCTGGTTGCTGGTTGGTTCTATTACCTCTTCATAGAATCATTCATCACTGAGCTGGAGTGAGGCTTACGATGGGCTGTCCCATGAAGGATTGGACTGTTTGGCTCTGGCAGAGACACATCAGTCGTCTAGTTGCACCGTTGCGAAGCGATCCGTCTCCAAATACATCATCATGAGAACGCAGCACCCAAACTAAACACTTACAACCACGGCAACGCTCGTGAAGCTCGGAGGGAACGTGGACAGTTCCAGGGTGAAATGGATTGAGCGGCGAAGCCGCTGCGAGGACTCTGGGCTCCAGCTCAGGCCTGAGACGCTCCACTCCAATGCGTCACAGCGATCCCACTGCTTTCCCTACGTCCGCCTCTCCTCCTCCTTCCCTCCTCTGCTGTCTGGGAGAAGATCAGATGAATGGCAGCCTCCCTCGAGGCAGAGCTCTCAATGGCCGCCACTCCGACCGCCAACGAGTAAAAGCCTATTTCCATGGAACGGGAGGAAGGAGCGATATGCTGCAGGACATTTGTTCTTTCATGCGAGTCGTGTGCGATGAGGCGCGGCGCTGATGCTGATAGAAACCAGGCCGTCGATACAGGCGATTTTTCATCGCACACGTGTTGTGTTGTGTGAGTCTGTGTGCGTCTCCATCACAGCCCTCAAGAGGAAGTTGGAGTGAGAATGAATTCCACGGCTGTGCTGGCGTTTATCCCACAGACTGGGTCTGCAATAACGGCAGGGAGAACACGTTGACATGTTGATTGCGCATAGACTGTGTGTGTGTGTGTGTGTGTGTGTGTGTGTGTGTGTGTCCGTGGGTGTGTGTGGGGGCGCCATCATTCTCTGTGCCAGGGTGTTTACAGCTCCAGTGTTTTTACAGCTTTGGACCCGCGAAGGGAATTAGTGGCGGCTTAATGTGTCAAAGGTCCCCATGGACACTAATACTCTTAATATTGACCTTATCTGGAATAATACCTTATCTCAGTGGTTGCATTCATGGTCTCATTTACATGTTGACACCTCGCAGTCAGCTCCTGATGTTTCTCTTCATGCAAACCTCATCAGATTGCTGTGAAAGGTGATGTGGTCAAACGCATCTGCCATATGAACCTTATTAGAAATGATAACATTGTCATGTATTGACATGAATGATTAGCCCCAACATATATGAATGTGAAATGCGCATATAGTTGTATATGTAACAAAGTACAGTCGTTTACAATGACATATGATACTATATAAAACAAACCCTCATTCATGTCATGCCATCTTCAACCACTTATCCAGGAATCTGGGTCGTGGGGTATTTCTACCAGCACGCATAGGGCCATCGGGGGCATCAGTGTCAGGGCCACTGACTCTGCAGCGGGGCCTGAGTGGGATTCAAACTAGTGACCTTTGCTTCCAAACTCAACTGCTCTAACTACTGAGCCACTGCCGCCCTAAGATAGAGATTGCTACAGAGTTGCTTCTTATACGATGGAACATTTCGTTTGATACCCAGAGGACGGACATGTGAAAGGACCGTTCATGGCCCCATAAGTAACATGTACGACACAGTGCCTCTGCTGACGCTGAGTAAAGTGTTTATATCTCCACAATGCGTCTAAAGTGATCATCCTGTGCACAACTTGGTTTCATTATTCCTCATCTTGAGTATCACCTTATTTAGGAGAATCAAAATCTATTGTTTACTTGGCAGCTTCTTATTCACTCTGTTTGTCTTAGTTGGGTTAAGATGGAATGATGTGGAACGAGACAGTGTCTTCTCATCACTGTGTTTGTTACCATGCTCTGTTTGAACCAGGCTGAATTCAAAACTCCTCATTTACGAACCCAAAAGAAAATGTCTCCACTTTGAATGTATCATCCTAGATTTACAGCTCTCTCTTCTTTATGGAGCCGTGCGACTGTTGGCGACGTCACAAGCATTTGCTTTTACTCCTCACTCCGGTGAGAGTTTCAGTCGAGCAGAGCCGGTCTGAAACAAAGTGGCTTTGGGCTTTTTGGCTTGAATGTGTTAGAAATAAATCCGTGTATGGAGCGTAAGAGGAACATAAGGCAGAATTCTGATGAAAGCGCTGAATTGTGTTGCCTCTCTAATGCCGTTATTCCAGTTGATTGTCTTTTCCAAAGAAGACCGAGCGGGAATCTATTTGCCATCATCCCCGGTCTCTTCTCTGTCGGCGGCAGCCCGTACGTTGCGAGTACACGGCTGCGCGTTCACATTCTAAAAAAGCTTTTGAATCGCAGCGTTTTTTGTTGAGATGCTGCAAAACAGACCAAATGTTTGCGAGCAGTTGTTGCTGTTGCAGCAAACAGCAGTGCGATGGCCCGGAGAGAGCGTGGAGCGAATCCACCTGCTCCCCTCTCCCTCTCCCCTGCCTGTCGTGTTTATCAGGAGCCGGATCCTCCTCATGGCGCCGAGGGTCTCGGTCTGACCCACCAGCAGGTGATCACTGGTTGACCTGAGCCGCCGTGACGGAGCATCGGTCCTGGTCCTCTCTTCTTCTTCTTCTTCTTCCGCTTCAGTTTTTTTATATGTACATTTTGGTCATCATGCTCGTCCCACCTCTGTCTGACCCCCCCCCCCCCCCCCCCCCCCCCCCACTCCCCCAGCCCCACCTCGCTCTTCTTCCTGCTTTTGTTTGCCAAGTACCCCGAGTTCCCCTCTCGTCTTGCACTTGTGTCATTCCTCAGTGTCGTCTTCCTCTCCCTCCCCCAGCCTTCCTCCCCCTCAATGGAAGACGTCTGATTCAAACAGCCTGGACTCTTCTCCTCAGCGTCGGGGCTGATGGAAGGAAGACTATTGCGCTCTGCGCTGCAGGTGGACAGATGAGGTTTGTCTGGTCCCTGAGAGGGTGAACTCCCTTTTGAGTGGAAGAGAAATATGAAATAGTGGCCAAACCCTCTAGGCTGAGATATTTGGCCTTTGGAATTCCATCACGTCTTCTCCTGATAAATACCGAATAAACCGAATTCAAACCTGCTCGGTCGATGTCACTGACTCCTTCCTCGTCGTCCACAGAGGAGTTTGCCTTCTCCACATGTTTGAATGTTTTGTTGATGGATTGCAAGAAGACAAATGTGGGAGGTTGGTGCTGTGGGAGAAGAAAGAGTGTTATGATTTGACCCTCATAGCTTCTGAAAAGGAGAACTATTGTACTTGACTTGCAGGTTAAATATTTTAGTTGGTATCTCTATAGAAGCAGCCGACACAAAACATTGAATGATTGGAAAATTGTGTCGTTCCCTCGTGGTGTCCACCTCTCCAGCTCCTGTTTTTACTCCCTCCCCGAAACACTCTGCAGACCTCCTACCCCTCCGTAACAGACAAGCCGAGACTGCTGTGATTGGCCAGCTGGCTCCAACTCTTCTGATTGGTCAATAGCCTGTAGGTGAGGTAGGAAGTGTCTCCCATGACATACCAAACCCAATAGTCCCACTAACTTCACAAAGCAGGTCTTTCTCCTAAGCCTGACCCAAACTGAGAATGATGGATCGTTCCTTGGGAATCTTCTCCTCTGCTGTAGTTTTCTAAACTAATGTTTTTTTTAAATTTTATTATTCTTGTCTTTGCACTATCTCTGCATTAATCCTCATTCTCTCATCTGGCTCAACATCTGGCCGATGGTAAATAATCACCCAGCTGTCAATCACCGCACCACTTCCCCGACAGCGAGTCTGACGAGGCGGTTCACGAGGACCAAGTGGGAATAGGGTGAAAAGTGCTTTCTCCTTTCTGTCAGTCAAATCGGTTGCCGTGGATATTGTCACAGCGCGTGAGTGGCAGGTCTGAGTCTCCCGTGGCCGCTGGTATTTTCAGATATGAGATAAACATCCGAAGCTTAGCGGGGCAGAGGCCTGTGAGCAGCTGCACACAGCTGCCGGTTCAACTCTGAGCAGCAAAACTCTCACCCAGTAATCTGTGACGCAAACTCCTCTTTCACCGTCACTTTCAGAAATCAGTCCGGAGGCCGCACAAACATGACGTGACCCACTGCAAATGTTTTTGAATCGAGTGAATGATTTGAGCAACGTTGACTTACGAACAGGAGCAGTGAAGAGGGAAGAGGCAGATGTGTGGTGGATGTGAAATCTGTGTCATGTCAGGATTTTACAGCTGGTGAGGGGATTTGCAGAGAGAGGATTTCAGTCAATTCAATCCAGTTTTATTCATAAGGCAGCAAATCACTGCAAACTGCACATTATCTCAATGCGCGTTAAGGTTAGAGTCATCGAGAGAAGTCCAGCAGCTCCTTTAATCAGCTGGTGGCAGTGGAGAGAAAATGCATTTGTAATTGAACAGTGAGACGATCGATTGGGTAAACGATCGCAGTGTCAGAATAACGACGCGCTGCTTCAGAAGTGAACTGTGCAACGCGTCTGTCGATCCAACCCGAACCTTGTGTGTACGACGTGTTTTATGGAGTGTAAATGTTAGGTTAACATCATGTGACTCTCTCCTGGATCAGACCCTCTGTTTCAGACCAGACAGTCTGCAACCAGTTTCAAAATAAACACTCAAATCCAAGTGAGTCTTTTCCAAAATATGTGTCAGTTTGTAGGTTGAAAACATCATCAAATAATGAAGCGGGGAAACAATGATGGATTTCAAATATGTTGGCAAAATACCAGAATGAGATTGGTGAAGGAAAACTCAAATGGAAAGATGGAAGACTTTATTTGTGCTGATATCAAAACCTCATTCTAGCCGACACCTTCCTTTAAAATCGTTCAAATTAAATTTCAGGCTCTGAAACACAAAGCGTCCACCTTCCTTTGAACCTCTCAGATTTTTTTGTCCACCAAATTTAATCAGACGTTTCAGCACAGACACTTTCAGACTCCAGTAAGTGTGAATTAGTGCGGGCACAATGTGTCTGAGTGCAAATGCCTGATCATTTATTCAACAACTGAATCAATGAAAGGGTTTCTTCAGTTCCAACAACAAAAATTCAGCAATGTACCTCCACCTCTTCCTTCTCACCTTGGATACACTGTGGACTGCGCTCAGGTCAGTGTTTGGCAGATGATGTTCACCCACTGCAGCGTCCTTCATCTTCCTGCCTGCTCTGTTGATGAAGGGACGACGGACGGTCGGTCGGGAGTTATTACCCCCGGAAGGTCAAACTGCAGCTTCTGACTTTAAAAAACATTTCACCCTTACGTCAATTCAGCAGGAGTGAATTTGCACTTGCATGGACGAGTCTGTCACGAATGGACGTACTGTGGTGTCATGAAGAAATAAGACCCAAGTGTAAAAGTGTAAATCCTTCCATGTCGTTCCGGTGCATCGTGGACATGAGCCTTGCAGGGATGCGCAACGTTGACTTTAGTTTTATTAGATCTAACTCTGAAACTATCCATCAAGTTGAATGGAGAATTCCTCTTGATGCCAACTAGCGGACCGATGAAGCGCTGCACAAACCATTGTAAAGGTGATAAGTGAAGGTCCACGCTCTCATGGTTTCCAGTGGAGCTGCGTTGAACACTTTGGAAAACTCCCTTGTTGTGGTGCAGAGCTGCGTTACCTCTACGACACCAATTCCTGTTGTGTCATGGACTTGAACCTTGTTGTTCTTGCTGCAAAGCCCCAGTTCATCTCACCCCTCCTCCCCGGCTTTCTGCTTCAGTGACCCAGTCTGATGACCTCAGTCATTGTTTGGGTCGCTGTGAATTTGCCAGGATCTTCGAGCCAAACGAAAAAACAACAAGGAAGGAATTTATTCATAAATCAAAAAGCAGATGTTATTGTTTGACTCCTCAACCTGTTCAGTTCACTTCTGAATATTTTCTTTCCCGTGTAGACGTATTATTCTACAGTTGATCAGGATTTCAATAAATACCAGCCAATCTGTTGGTAGCAACCGTGTCATTTGGTGCGTGTTCTGGAACACCTCCACTAATCTGCCGTCTTGTTTCCCTCTGGCCTCATTCAGGGCCATTTCTGCAAAGCTAACTCACCAGTGTTTCCTTCTCACTGAAGCAGCTTGTTTTTCTGCACATGGTGACCACAGGGGGCAGCGTGACAAACAATGATCTTCAGGGTCGTAGAGAGGGAGGTCACGAGCGCCGAGTGTCATTTCCTGAAATTGATAAAGAAGTGCACGGCTCCTGCTTGATTCCCATCACGTGTCCCGAGTTCGTCCAGGGACACTGAAGTGGTCTCGGTGTGCGCCGGACTGAGGCTCCGGTCCGGGATTCGGCGATTGGTTTTCTAACGCAGGTCACCAAACAGGTCACACATGTTGTCTCTGTAACGTTAGGTTTACTCAGACCATCAATATATTGACTTGCCAACAACCACGAGTGTCCAGTTTGTTGGGTGCTCTTCATTCCCTCCACATCAGATCCGAGGGCGAACCCACGGCTCCGTGTCCAGACCATTCAAATGACCATTCATTTGATTGTGTTTTGCGGTGACTTTAAAATGTGTCCCACAGTTGTGCCTCATGTTGAGGTTGAAATGTATCATGTGTGTATGTTTGTATGAAGCTTTACCCCGTGAAGGCATCCTGCTCTTAATGGGAGAACTGGGGCCTCTTGAAGACGAGGGGCTTTTCTCCATGCACATTATACCATGTGCTAACTTACTTTTTTGTTGTTTACCTGTGGTCATCTTACCCGTGCCACTACACACTCATGTACTTGTTAAATGGTACAGTGTATCAATGTGAAGCACTTTTCTCTATGAGAAAATGGGGCAATTTGGGGTCTCGCATCTTGCCCAATGGACACTCCAATCCCACAGCTGTGTCCACATGCTCAAGGGCAGCAGGGAAGCCTGAAAATGGATGTTTTAATGGCCTCAGCTGTACAGTGGAGTCTCAGTTGTTTGTACATTTACCAAATGGAACCTATGAGCCAATGATGGAAGTGAAAGGACCCCCGTGTTGAGTGGGATTTATCCCTTGGGGAGCTTTGAAATCAAAGCTTATGAGTGGAAACAGCTCCATCGCTGTGTTTCCTTTCGCTCCCACAGTGAAGTCAATCAATACTTTGACATCTGATGCTGAGGCTGTTATACGTTTTCTACTCCATTCCTCTCATTATCTCCTTTTGTTTGATTTGTTCCTCTTTGCCTCGCTCTGCTTGCTGTCTCTCATCTGTTTATCCACAGAAAGACAGAGGATTTAATAAATAGAAAAAAGGGGAACTGATGTATTTCTTGTCTGAGTTTCGTAGATCCACAAATCATTCCTCCCTCATTTCCTGTGTGACTAATTATTCTGTCTTTCAGAACGTTGTCATGAAATCCATAATTTGATTTGCAGCATGAAAAGGCCAAATCCAATGTCTGTCTCTCAATCCTTGACTTCACGTCCGCCGGCACAGCTCACTGCGAGTCGTGAACCTCCCTGTCCTCACGAAGATGGTGAGACCGACCTGCCACTCCTGCCTCTGGACTTTAACCGCCGGGACGGATGCTGGCGCTTTATCTTCCATTTCCTCTCATTCATATCGATCTCATTAACGCAACGCGCTGTTAATGACGGCGTAGCGGCGTGTGTGACAACGCAGCTGATTTCTCAACCCCGAGCCATACACTCCACGAACAGCTGCGTGTGGCCTCCAGAATTTATGGATTGAACATAGTTTGAATGCGAAGGAAACCTTTCGTGTAGTGTGACGGTTCCGAGCCGAGGCTAGACGATGGTTAAATGAAGCAATATCATGTGCGCGTGTGTTTTACTTGGATTTCATACGAAAGGGAAAAACCGCGACCCGTCAGTGTCAGTTTGAAACCTCAGTCATCTTTAGGACCTGCAGTCGTACAGATAATTCCTTCCTTTATACTGAAAAGAGCAAAAGGAAACCTAATCAATTTTGCGCCAATTTGATCTGACATGAGCCAGGCACATTCGGAGCCTGAGGGTTTGGGTTCTGATTGAATATGCTTTTCACATGCTCATTTATAAGCGTGGCTCCCTGCTCTCTGGCTGTGTTCTGGCATTGATGGTGACATTCAATCAGTTCCTCCTTTTAAGATCTGAATTGATCTGGTTATGAGATGAAGAGCTGTGTGGCTTGATTAGCATAACTGTGTCTGTAGGGTTCAGCAAAGACCAACCTAGCATACTGTGCATCTCATCCTCCGTGTTAGTGGACGGGACAAAAATCAGAAATAGACATGGATTTCTCTTTTTCTGTCCCTTTAGTCGGTTGTTGTTTCATTTTGTTGATTGGTTTTTGTTCCTAGCACTTTGAGTCCTCATCACACTAATGTTTCTTTTTGATTTGTTTGATGCCAAAAGTCTCCGAATGTCATCCACAGCTGCGACAGACACGTGATTGGTCGACTCAGCCCTTATTTTGCCCTGGTGTGCGAGATGGCAGCCTTTGGTGGATTTTGGGGATATTCTGGTTTGTCAGGAGAAAAAGTGTGTTTTTCCGGCCCTGAGGACCTAAGTGAAGACCGTCCTGACACATTATAGCACATCAACAGCTGAACGTGTCTGTTCCTGTCTGACCCATGAAGCGGTTCATCAATCTACATCCTGTAGCCACTTCAGACTCAATTCCTCCTTCAATGAATGAGAATCTGCGAGTGAATGACGAGTGAATCTTTTGAAATGTCCACTTTACATTTTCCCAAGAGGTGAAGAACATCGACTGTCAATCACTTGTGCTGTCTGTCTCTCTCAGACACAGTCGCTCCTGGTTTCAGGCAATTGAAACGAAATTGCTGCGCTCAGGTTGTGAAGTGTCTGTGAGGCAGAGCAGATGAATTGGACTGCTGCCCTTGATGTTCTGCGCAGGGCTGGTAACAGTTAGAGAAGCAGCAGAGTGAAGACCTTCTTGGTTCTATAGAGGCTTTGTGAACATGTGTAGAGGCTGTTTGTGGGTCAGTGCTGCTCTATTTCAGGTTTGATATCAGATTTAGCACAGAGTTCAACTCATGAAATGAAAGGGACGGGTTCAAAACACAAGAATTGAATGCCTGCATATTTGCCATGTGAGCAGAAGGAGAATAGATGACACACAAGTATATATTTCAGTGCAAGTGAGAGCGCAGAATCTGAACCTGAAATCCATCAGTCCTGTTATGGAGCTCAAAGACCAGGCCCTGGAACAAAGGCAGGAGGAATGTGCTCTGCTGCAACATAGTCGGAGGAGAGCTGGTGGTTGACAGATCAACTCCAGAAGATGTCAGGAGAGCTG